>PVKS010002545.1:0-80990 GCA_004027875.1 Aplodontia rufa
TTAATATATCACTTGATTGTATATTTACCCTTGAAATTTATTGCTCAATAAAAATATTTTTTAGCAGGCTTATGATCAGAAGAACATTCGGCGAAGAGTTTATGATGCTCTAAATGTGCTAATGGCGATGAACATAATTTCAAAGGAAAAAAAAGAAATCAAGTGGATTGGCCTGCCCACCAATTCTGCTCAGGAATGTCAAAACCTTGAGGTAAGTGAGAAAGTCCGTTTATGGGTAGTGGCTTGCATTATTTTACATCAGTGGCATTTTAATTTAAAAACATATTAAGATAGATATTCCCAACAGTTGGCTTGTATATGCTGTCATTTCCTTAAGACTCTCTCCATAGAACTTCAGAGTTAGGGAAAGCGTTAGAGATATAGTTTCTAGTTTATTTTGTAGAAATGATGAAACTGAGAGACATAAAATTGAAATGACTAGGTTTAATTTTTGCTGTTTCTCAGAGAAGATCTTAATTTCATTCTAATTTAATTCTGAGCACTCTAAATTTTTGGTGAATCATATAGTAGGAATGATTTTTTTTTTACCTTTTTTTTTATTAGAAGTATATAGAGATACAGTTGAGGGGGAAACATTATCAAAACAGTAGCAATCAATGTATACAAACTTTGTTGGGCTGGAGCGGTGGCTCAGCGGTTTCGGCGCTTGCCTGGCAAGCACGAGGACCCGGGTTCAAACCCCAGCACCACGTACACAACTGAGTGTTGGAGCAACTAAAGCCATGTGAAAAACTAAATAAAGTTGTTTCTTTCTTTCTCTGTCTCTCTTGCTGTCCCTCTCTCTTAAAAAAAAAAAACAAAACTTTGTTATCCAGGGGAATGATATCTTATTTGACTAAATGTTTTGATGCAAAGTAAAGCTGTATGGATCCAAAAAATGATCCAGCTGTTTATTTCTTGTGTTGATTATACAAATTTTCTAAATATAGGTATGAAAGTTAAACTTTTACCTTTGACTCTGGAATCAGTAACATCAGAATGGCATTTCATCAGTACTGGGTGAAATGTTCAACTTACATGAATTTTGTTGGTGTGATGTGTGCAAAAATCTTTTGTAGACTTCTGTTAACTTTAATAAGCAGTTCATCAGGGTCACAGATGGAGTAAACTAAGAGTCATAGTGGCTTTTGGAGAATAATAAGGGTTGATTTCATGCTTTTTCTCAGTACTTGTTCTCCTTCCCCAAGCAAATAAAAATTTATTTTGTATTATTATAGTGATGGATGGTGGAAGAAACCACATATTCATCACAGGTTATTCAGTAGTGTTATTCAGGGGTAGTTCCGTTTGGTAGTGTTTGGCTGTCCTGCGCAAGGCTTGGGTTCAGTTCCCCAGTATCACAAATGAAAGAAAAAGAAAGATGGGTGTGGTGGCACATACCTGTAATCCCAGCTACTTGGGAGACTGAGGCCAGAAGGAAGATTGCAAGTTCAAGGCCAGCCTGGGCAATTTAGCAAGACCCTGTCTCAAAATAAAAAGACGAGGGAAGTACCTCATTTTTAGAGCATTTTCCTAGACGCATGCACAAGTACCCTGGGTTCATTCCCAGCACCAGAGAAAGAGGGACAGAGAAAGAGAGAGAGGATTACTTCAGTGAAGGAAGTATGTGTAGATGCTTCGGAAAGAGTGATAAGGGAAGACTTCACCAAAGAAATAATCCCGGAGCTCAGTCACGGTGCGGGAGTAGGAATTCACCAAGTCGCTAAGGGCAGGGAAGACCTTGCAGTCAGAAGCACTGCACAGCTGAGACAGGTAGGAGAAAATCGCTCATAGCCAGGTATAGCCCCAGCACAGGCTTGGAAAGAACGATAAACAATGGGAAGCTGTTGATAAAGAGGAGGGATGTGTTTTAAAAGGTCACTCTACTAGTGGGTTGCAAGTTGAATTAACAAGGAAGGAAAGGGCGATTGGACATAGTCTGAGTAAGGAAATGTCAGCGAGGTTGGAGAGGTGCCTTAAAGTCAGTGTGCAGCGTGACCTGGTGGGGTGTGGGGCACGGCAGGCAGGTAGGGGCCCAGCCCCAGATGCTGGAGAAACTCCTCCTGCAACACATTTTCTAATGTACAAGGCAACATAGATGTTTCAGTGGATCTCAAGTAAAGGAGGGCTGGAGTGTCCTCGTGATCAGAGGAACTGTGTGTGGGGGCGGGGACAGACACTCCTGGTGTAGAGTAGTCAGTAGGGAGCAAGTAGGAATAATTTGTTGGAATAAAGAAGAAAGTTATGTCTTTGATGTGTGAAAAGGTGAAAGTACAACTTTACTTTAAAGATCTTAATTGGCTTTTATTTGTGATTCAATGTTGAATGAGTTTTTGCCCTGTTCAGTATTGAATGAGTACTCCAATTTGGTGAGCAAAGGAGACTGGCCTTTTAAATACCAAAAAACAAAAAGCTGAAGAAAGCAGAAATAAAGAACAAAAAGTGAATTTCCATTTCAAAATTATTTTCTTTGCAAAAATTAAAACAGGGGCCTCCATATCATGCTGGCTAAAACTGGCTTGCTTGAATATCTAGTTATTGTCTCTCTTGGTTTCTTGAAGGTCGAACAACTTAGTTTTAGCCTGGTGGCATGGCTACAGCATCTGTAACTCCCGTTTTGGTTGGTCTGTTGGGCCTAATGTAGGAACTCGACATAATAGCCCCAGTGTACTTTTTCCTAAGAAGATACTGAGGGACTGACCTGCAAGGAAATGCATACCCTAATGTCTGTTAGCTAAGTAGTTGTAAGGTCGAGAAAAATAGGAGTTGTTTGAAGCTGGGAAATTTGTCTGACACACATGTTCCTTACTACAAGTAGGAAGTGGATACTGAACTGGTGGGATCTCTGTGTTTGCTCCTGAGAATCAGCTGAACTGAAATCTTAAATGAGACCTCCCTCCTTCTGGGGGCGTAATGTAGCCAAGTATTAATAATGGAGTCTCTGAACCGCATGGCCCAGGTTGAAATCCTGGCTCTTGGTGCTCATCAGCTGTGCGACCTTGGCAGTACTTAACCCTTCTGCTTCTGCATTTCCTTACTTGCCCAATGGACGACAAGAGTCCTTGCCTCATCAGGTGTTTGTGGAGATCATTTGAGATGCTGTGTGTAAGTGCTTGCTTGAGTGCTGCTGTTACTTTGATTGGAGCTTGAGTAATAACAGCAAGTGCTGCACAGCAAGTGCCGTGATGTGTAACCACAGGAACATGTTCTAAGAACAGCAGGGGTGGTTGATCTCAGTGTCTGTGAACATCACAAAATGTCCTATGAAAAACCCATGGTATTGGCCATTCAGTGTGACCTCATGATGTAATCAAGAGCCGTGGTAAGCAGGAGACCGAGACCGCTGTGGTGGCTTTTACAGTGACCTTGTTTTATGAGTAGATGGAGTACGCTTGAAAATAACAATAAGAAGCGCAGTACAGTAAGTACATGAACCAGTGACAGTCACTTGCAACGTCATCAAGCCTTACATCCTGTGTGCGCTAGATTTTTATGCAGCTGGCAGCACAGTGGGTTTGTTCCCGCCAGCATCACCACAGTACATGAGTGATGTGCCGTGCTGCAGGGTCGCTGGGTGGTAGGAATTCCTCAGTTCATTATAACCTTCGGGACCCTTCAGACACACTGTTTGCCAGTCACTGTCACCGTGTGGCACGTGACCATGTTGAATGGATGGATTTCAGTATTGATGACCTTTGCCACTACGTTGTACCTGCTTCCACACCCCAAGATCCCCCCAAAAAGGTGTGAGTGCCTTTATTCAGTTAAAATGGATTGGTTCTCTAAGAAAAATTCTCAACATATAAAAATAAGAACATGAGAAGCGAGTTGTGCTTTATATTTTACTCGTGTTCATATTGTTTTGTGACTTATGTTTTTATACAGCTGTTGGAGAAACAAGGCCAGAAGAAAAATAAAGTTGATTCTCTATTTCTCTCTCTCTCTCTCTCTCTCATTCTCCCCTGCCCCACTCTCTTTCTTTTAAATAAATAAATAACTTATGTTTTAAAGATAGAGAAGCAGAGGCGGATAGAAAGAATAAAGCAGAAGCGGGCCCAGCTGCAAGAACTTCTCCTGCAGGTAAGAATGCTGGACTGTCTTCAGTAGCGTCCTGCCTGTATGCTGTTTCTCTGCTTTCTTGCTTTTGGAGTCGTCGTGGACAGGTGCAGCGGCACACACCTGTAATCCTAGCTACTAGGAGGCTGAGGTGGGACAAGCATCTCAAGTGCCAGGCCAGCCTGGGCAACTCAGCGAGACACTGTCTCACAAAGAAAAGGCAAGGGCTGGGATAGAGCTGAGCCTACGCTCCAGGTTCAGTGCCTGGCTCTCGCTACTTAAGGAAATAATTGAGTGTTTTGTGATTGTGATGCCCTTAAGCAGTGTCTGGCGGAAGCACACCGGAACAGCCTCCCATCCTAGCTTGTTGCCATTAGAGGCTCAGCTTTTCAGGCACTCCATCTCTCAGGGTCATCCCTAAATTCCCCACCCCCATCCCAGACTTTAAGCTTCCTTGGTCTGCGTGCTGTTCATTACGGGCAGGGTTTTTGTTGTTGTTGTTTTGTTTTTTGGTAGCTGGGACTGAACTCAGGGGTGCTTAACTGCTGAGCCACATGCCCAGCCCTTGTTGCTGAGGCTGGCTTTGAGCTTGCGATCCTTCTGCCTCAGCCTCCAGAGTCGCTGGAATTACAGGCATGCACCACGGCATGGGTCAGTTCATTTTTGATGCTCATCCTTACTCTGGACACAAACTATCAAGGAGTGTTGTGTTTATTTTATCCCTAACTCGAAATACCAAATAGTAAGATTAATTTAATTTTAAGAGTTTTAAATAAATTAATCAAATCTTCCTATAATAATGCCCATTATCAGTGAATGACAGAATGACATAAAATGATTGTGTAAGATTTACAGAAATGCCAAAAGTTAAAATACATTTGTTTGAGAAAATAAGTTTTGTATTTGATTCCAGCATGCAAAAGGGAAAAAAAAAAAGAAATTTTACAGTTTAATAAAGATCGCTGTAGTCATACTTTTTTGGATAATTGCTTAGAATATGGATTATTTTTAGAAGTTTTATAGAACACCTATATGAAATCATGTGAGGCTAAATCATAGGTCAAGTGCTTTTTTTTTTCTTTTCTTTTCTCTTTTGGTAGTTGCAGTAGGTAAAAAAATTAACTTTAGACAGCAAGTACAATGGGCCATTTTCAGTCTAATCAGATAAATTTTGTACAGTGAACCAGAGAGCTTTTATGCTCCTGCCTTTCTCAGGGAAGTGTCTTTATATGAAACACCTTATCACCAATTCACTTTTGATAAAAATTTTTAGTTAATGCACCTTTGAAAAATAAAGGTAGCAGTAAGGTACGAAATATCATAGCCTGTGTTTTTCAACACATTTTTTCTAATGGCTAGAATATGCTGTGTTCTTAAAGATTCCAGACACCTCTTTTTGCTTCGGGTTTTTGTTTTTATACATTCATGTACACATCAGCAAGGCAGATTAGCCCTTTGGGGGGTCTGTGCGTGATATTGAGGAGGCAGAAGGAGAGGTCATGGGTTAGAGTTGAGTGGCCGAATCAGGTGAAGCACTGACTGTGAGCATGGGAAGCCCAGAGACGGCGCTCCCCCGATTAGGTCATTTCTTTCTTCCTTTCTTCCTGTGTCCCGTGTCTGGCTTTCATACTGAGCCCCAAGGGACCTACTTCTGGAGCTGCCACCAGAGTAGGTGTCTTATGTATTTTTCACATTGGGATTCCATTTAAGGTTTTATTCTGCAGCTGTTAAGAAAAAGTTGAAAGCTGACAATTGATTCCTGAGCCTCTCCCTGTGGAAATCTGCCGAGAGCTGTTTCTTTAGCTCCTATGCTCTCATCTTCCCGGCTGCCTCTGTGTTGTTCCTGACCCTGCACAGTTTTCTGCAGTATTTCCCAACCAGCCCACAGTCCCTACACCCAGTGCTGGGGTTTTCCTGGAATTTCTTTAAAAAAAAAAAAAAAAATAGTAACTTGTTTATCAACATGTCTGTTTTTGTATCAGAAAGAATGGTGCTGGGCAAGGTTGCCCTCATACAGATGGGACTATCACATCTCTAGATGCTCAGCCGAAAAACGAAAATGGATATTTTTTTTTCTCTGCTTATCTTTGTACAGGGAACCTTGGTTTTTGTTTTAGTTGTTGTCTGCTTGGTTGGTTTGGGTTTTTTTGTTTTGTTTTGTTTTTGTCCTGTTCTGTTTTGCTTTTTCCCAATACTGAAGATTGAACCCAGGGGCACTCTACCACTGAACTACATCCCCAGCCCTTTTTAATTTTTATTTTGATATGGGGCCTTGCTGAATTTCCGAGGCTGACCTAGAACTTGGGATCCTCCTGCTTCAGCCTTCCCCAAAGCGGGGATTGCAGGTGTGCACAACAGCATCTAGCTACTTTGGTTTTTTTAATAAGTAAATGTCACAACTTACTGATGTCACCTGACACAGGTAATATTACCAAGATGCCATCACCTGTCTTTTATCCTTGATGATGTAGGAGGAATAATGTGAGTAAACTATACCTATGGATAACCTACATACCCTGATTTCATGTGTGATTGTTCCTTCCAGCCCTTAAACCTTTCTAGAATAGAACACACTGAAAGCTGTTCAACCTCTGGAATAGATGTTAAACAGTCTGTAAAATTAATTAAAGGGCAGCAAATAAGGAAACCAGTCCAAAGTAAATGGGAGGCAGTGTTTCTTTATTTACTGTGAAAATACCAATACTCGAATGAGGGTATAGCTCAGTGGTACAGTGCTTGACTCGCAAGCATGAGGTCCTAGATTTGATTCCCCAACACCCCAAAGCAGAAGAAAAACAAAATGGCAATATGTTTTTACTACTCCCTTCACCTGAAAAGGCTTCGATGCCGTTGAGTAGACACATGTTGAACAGTGAGTCGTAAAGATACACGGCCCCTTCTTATCGCTGTTCACACGACCCAGTATAGTGAGGCATGCCCATCGCACGGGAGGGGGGCACAACGCCAGGCAAAGCTTGGGTACAATCCTTAGAGTGTGTGCTGGTCTTAGGAAAGGGAAAAAGCTCTGCAGAAGTGTTCAAGCATTTCATTATTTTTCTCAATTTTACAGTTTCAGAGTATTTCCCCCTCAATATTAAATGAATTTAGCAATGGATATAAGCTAATTCTGTGGGAACAGAATAAGAAAGAAGTGTAGCTTAAGTAATGCTTCATAAGGCAGTGATAGTTTTTTGATAGTGATTGACATTGATAGTAGATTTTTAGACACAAAGCTAGAATAAATTGGTGCCAAACCGCAACAGCAAAATTCATCTTAAAGGTGGTTCGTGCCTAGATCTTTTTTATAATCAGTTTCCTCCTCAGGAAAATGCTTTGGGGAGGCCCAGGCCAGATTCCAGATGTGCCCTGAGTATATGATGAAGTTCTGCCTGGAGCCCTCGAAACCACTGTGCCAGTGAATGAGAACAGAGCAGCCAGCCAGAGCAGAGCCACTTTGATCTGTTTTATGTAGTGAGGGTCCTAGGAGATGTTATCTGAAGGATTCTGTTTTTGTTCTTGTTTTTGTTTTAAGAAAGAGGGGTACATTGAGAGAGGGAGAGAAAAAGAGAAGCAATTTTTATTTAGTTTTTCATGTGACTTTCATTCCTCAGACACTTTGTTGTGTATGTCATGCTGGGGTTTGAACTTATGTACTCGTGCATGCTGGGCAAGCACCGTAACTGCCAAGCCACCACTCCAGCCCCCAGGATTTTCTTTTTAAAACATA
Organism: Aplodontia rufa; assembly: GCA_004027875.1. Classification (NCBI taxonomy): domain Eukaryota; kingdom Metazoa; phylum Chordata; class Mammalia; order Rodentia; family Aplodontiidae; genus Aplodontia; species Aplodontia rufa. Next base: position 7,784 of record PVKS010002545.1, read on the forward strand.
TCCCTAGACCAGGTTATCTAAAAGGTATATTTGACCTGGTCACCTTGGCACATACCTATAATCCCAGCAACACAGGAAGCTGAGGCAGGAGGGTCGCAAGTTTAAGGCCAGCCTCAACAATGTAGCAAGGCCCTAAGCAATTTATCAAGACTCTGTCTTAAAATAAAAAGGTTCAATCCCCAGTTAAAAAAAAAGAAGAGGAAGAAAAAAAAGAACAAAAGGTATATTGACCTGTCAGGCAAACGAGTTAACGGAAAACATAAGGTCACTTGGTGTCACTTGCTAAGTCATCCCAAGAAGAGCTGCTGGTACCACTGGGCTCTCCTACATCTGCTCTATCACCTGTTTGTATAGGTGATGGAAACCAGGGGACCCATTATTACATTAGGAGGCTGTTAGGCATTATGTAAGTATATATGTTTTCCCTTGAAATGTATTTATTGGATTAAGTCATTCTGAGTTTTTTAAGTGTTTGATCTTGGGGCTAGAGAGGTGACTCAGAGGTCACGGCGCTTGCCTGGCATGCATGAGGATGCAGGTTCAAACCCCAGCACCGTGTACACAAGGAAGTATCAGAGCAACGAAAGCCACATGAAAATTAAAGAGGCTGCCTCTTTAATTTTAATCTATATTTTAAATGTATTATCTTAAGTTCCAAACTCATTGACATTAAATGACCAACTTCTTTTTCTTGAACTTTATAGCAAATCGCTTTCAAAAACCTGGTACAGAGGAATCGGCAAAATGAACAGCAAAATCAGGGCCCTCCAGCTCTGAACTCCACAATTCAGCTGCCATTTATAATCATCAATACAAGCAGAAAAACAGTCATAGATTGCAGCATCTCCAGTGACAAGTGAGTGGGGAGCCAGGGGACAGGTACGGGGCTGGTGTTCTGTTGACATTCTCCCATCTGCTCCAGGAGCCGCAGCCTTCCACGGGTGGCTTCCTGGGGGTTGTGAAACACCTCCCACGTGGGTGCTGTCTGCAGCTAGATGGGCCCCTGTCCTGTGCCAGGCATTGTGCTGTCTGTGTTACGTGTGGTAACTGCAGTAAGTTAGACCATCACTGAGGGTCTGGGACAAGGTAGCTTATTAGGGAAATGTGTAAGAGCAGCATGCGGCATAAAGCAGTCGCGTCTTCATTTTGTCATGTCACAGTTGTGTGTGCTTCTGTTTATTAATGAATGAAGGGACATGAAAATGCTGGGCATGTTCTTTTTAAAATTTTTTCTTTTTTTACATTTTAATTGAAATTGATGCTATTCTTCATCATAGGCAGTGAGAAGTAGCACTTTTAAACCTAGAAAATTCTTTTATAATTTGTTTTACCCTTCGTGAAAAAGTTTCTATCAGTGGCCTTCAGGCTGTGACCAGTAGCATGAGAAGGTTAAGGCCATGTGGAGGGTGTAGCATGAGATAGGACCAAGCATGGACTGTCCCTCTCCCACCTTCCTGCTCCGGAGCGCACTCAGGAAGGAGTGGGAGCGATGCAGCACCTCTCCACCTCCTTGTGAGGGTCGGTGGCGTGGTGCCTATGAAGGGCCTCCGTCAGGGCAGGTGCTTTCAAGTGCTGGCTGCTATTGCAAGGGGTCAGCGAATAATTGGTCCAAATTTGGAGCAAAAGGGGACTCTACTAATCACCTCAGTCCACAGGTGTGCCCCCAAGACTGTTGTGGGGACCAGAATTTCCTTCTCTGGCAGCATTTATTCCTGTATCTGCTTCTGTGCATGTACGCAGAAGAAGAGGGCAGGAGTTCCAGAACTATCTGCAGTGGAGACTGTGCCTCTGTGAAATCAGCCAGACCCATTTTTCAATCTTTTTTAAGTTTCTTAGTCTTCCTGAGATCTCACTCCTCCTCCACAAAAATAAGAATTATAGCAGTCACCTTGCCAGCTCGCAAGAACTGTGGATGAATTCCTACAGGACCCAGCCCAGTGTCAGTAAATGTCATGTCCGAGTTGTTCCTTACAATCCTGCAAATTCTTCACAGAGACTTAGTCCAAGAGGACTTAGGTCTCAGGCCCCAGCACCGTTCCTGTTTGTTCTTGGAAGAGCAGAGCATTCGAGGAAGTGGGTGGGGGGTGACAGTCCACACTTAGGTCCTGACTCATGCTGCGCCCTCTCTGTACCCTTAACTTTCTCATGCTACTGGGTACAGCCTAAATAGCACTGGTAAAAACTTTTTTGTGAAGGGGTAAACTGCAGTGGAAGTCTAGGAAATGCTTAGCCTCTCTTCAGGGAAAATCCTAAAACTGCATTGTAGTTCCTCTGAAGTTAGTCTCCTTAGAAACAAACCAAAAAATAAAGTTTCTTGTTTGTGGGCAGTTACAAAATGCTCATCTTAGGTTAGTCTTTTAAGTCTAAAAGCAGTGTCAGGAAAATCTGGGAGCTGTTGGCCTAGAGGATTTTGAGGCTGCGCACCCAGGCTGGGACCTGCAGGGTTCTGTGCCTTGGGTGGTCACTGACTCATGCCCAGTGGGGCCGCCTGCATGGAGCAGCCTGTGTGTGCTTGTTGATCAAGGTAGGGTGCAGACCTTTCTGGCGAGTTACTTCAGTGATGCAATCTTGCCCTTCATTAGCCGGGAGGCTTTCCCACGCTAAGGATTAGCTTCACAGAGCCATCTGCTTTTAACGGATGCCTGAAATCATCCCCTTGGCAGACACCCACTTGAGATTTATTTTCCCCTAAAAACTTGTTAATGTACTTTATTCAAATCCATATCCTTAAGTTTATTAAAATATGACATTCTGCTTCAAATTGTAGTTTCAACCTCATCTGAGACCTAGCATAAAAAGTTTCACCTTCATGTGATTTTAATAGAATTCCATGACAAGATAAAACCCACCTTTGCCCCTCGAACTCTGTTCCTGAAGCAGCTCTGTGATTGAAGGTGCTCTGGGGCCTGGCCTGGGAGGCAAAGGGACTATGTCTTCTTACGTTTACCTTTTTTTTTTTTAAAGAGAGAGGGACAGTGTGAGAGAGAATCAGTTTTATTTAGTTTTTCACATGGCTTTCGTTGCTCCAACACTTTGTTGTGTACGTGATGCTGGGTTCGAACCCGCGTCCTCGTGCTTGCCAGGCGAGCACTGCAACTGCTAAACCACTGCTCCAGCCCCACATTTACCTCTTGATTGTTGTGCTGGGCAGCTGGCATCCACATCCAGTGATTCTCAGGAGCATTTGGAACTGTGCTTTGTCTTTATTATATGTGACACTTTTTCTTAGGACATTTCACTCCTTAGTCCCTCAAGACAGGATTTAGGCACTGGTTTAATTTGTTAAGTCTCCCATTTAAGGGCTGCCTAGCATATGTGAGGCCCTGGGGTCCATCCCCAGTATTCAGAACAGTTTAAAAAAAAATTCTTCTGTTTAAGCCAGGCATGCTGGTTTGTGCCCACAGTGGCAGCTGCTTGGGAGACGAGGCAAGAGGGTTCCTTGAGCCCAGGAGATCAAGACCAGCCTGGCGACATGGCAAGTCCCTGTCAAGTCCCTGACACAATAAATAAATAAATGAGAAGTCTTTCATTTATGCTTAAATTGTCTTGTAGCTAAAACGTCACTCATGAAGGTGGAGTAAGCATTCAGAATCTTTTTGCCAATGCCAGTAAGCCAACTATAGTAGAGATATCATCTATCAAAGTAGACTTTTGTGGCAAAGCCATACCCAACTTAAAAAACAGGTTTAAAACAAAATTTCTGCCTCCTCTTTGCAGCAGCATCACAGCTAATGTGTAGTCCATTCTGTGGCCTGTTAGAATTGGGAAAGTGACGTCCCCTGAACATGGTAGAACAGCTCAATGCTCTAAATGGTGACAGGAGATAGCTGAGCTTAGGCCCTTGTTCTTTATTTAAAGTACCAGGTGCAGAATGATCCCAACCTTTCTAGTACCGCTAGAAACACCATCCTGACTTTCTTCCTGGTGCAGGTTTGAATACCTTTTTAACTTCGACAACACCTTTGAGATCCACGATGACATAGAAGTATTGAAGCGGATGGGAATGTCCTTTGGTCTGGAGTCGGGCAAATGTTCTCTGGAGGACCTGAAACTTGCTAAATCTCTGGTGCCGAAGGCTTTGGAAGGTTATATCACAGGTATGTCAACTGATACTATTGCATCTTGTGCCTGATTAAATGTCAGTCTCTTCACTTGTTAAAATCTTTCTCGTAAAAAGCTGCACATTTTTAGAAAATCTCTGCTTGCATCACCAAATTGAGACTTTTAAATCTTTATATAACAAATTTAGGACCTTTTTTCAGACATTAAAGATTATCTTTACAACATTGTGAACTTACATTTGTACAACAGATATTATATAGCTCTAAATTGCCTGACTCATCCCTGGATTTGCCTCTTCAGAAATTATTGTATCTGTAATCTCCAGGACCTAGTCAAGGGCCACATTACACTAAGTTTCTAGTAAAGCCTCATGAAGGAGTTTTTTAAAAAAATCCTTTCTCAGTGCCCTCTGGATACTTGAAGGGCAACTTGGAGCTGCGTACAGTGTAACTAATGAAATACTTTTTATATATCCATTGACTCTTCATAAGATAAATATCATTTGGTTGAAACTGAAGAGAGGAGGAATGTAGTAAAATTTAAATTATCAGAAAGAAATGTCGGTACTGGGTAAATGTGCACCCAAATTTATAATCATTGTTCCTCTTTACAGTAAAAGTTCTCAAGTTGACTGTGTTACTGCCCTTATTCCTCTCTTCCCTGTCTTAAATTGTCGTAGTCTCAAGAGTCCCAGCACAGTGCAGACAGTCGTGAATCTGCCACCCAGGAGGAACGTTGTGTTTGAGGTCACTGCATGTCCACCCTTGAGTCTGTGTCCCTTTAGATGCCACTACTCTCTGGAATTTCTTATCTTTCACTTGCTTTGCTTTTGAGCTACAGATATGCTAAATAAACCAGAAACAGCTTATATTTTGTTTTGCCTATTTCTGAGCTTTGTATGAAAATAGTCAGAGTGATGCATTCTTCAGTGATTTGATTTTCTTTCACTTACCGTTATGCTCCTTAGATTTCTCCATATGATTTAATGTAGCTATAAATCATATCATTTTACTTCTGTATAAAATTCCATTATATGAATATAACACAGCTTCTTTGTTCATTTTACTCAAGATAAACGTTGAGTCCCAGTTTCTAGATTTTTTGAGCATTCTGTTCATGTATCCTAGTGCCATGTGCAAACATGTAGTTTGAAATTACGGAATGCATCTTCATCTTTACTAGATAATACCAACATTCTTCAATTTGGTTTTACTAAATTACTTTTCTGGAAAATACAAGTGTTCTGTTTTCCCAGTTAGGTGTGTCTGAAATGGTATCATTGCAATTTTTTAAAATTAAGATTTAATTCACATAATAGTAAATATACCATTTTATTTTATTTTTGTATTAGGGATTGAAACCAGGGGCACTTAACCACTGAGCCACACCTCCCCTCCCTTTTCATTTTTTGTTTTGAGTCAGGGCCTCACTAATTTGCTTAGGGCCTCCATAAATGCCTAAAGTTGACCTCTAACTTGTTATCCTCCTGCCTCAGCCTCCCAAGTCGCTGAGATTAGAGGCATGCACCACCACGCTCAGCAACATACACCATTTTAAAGTATACAGTTCAGTGACACTTTAGTACATTCACAAGGTTGTGTAATCATCCTCACTGTCTAATTCCAGAAGATTTCTATAATCAAAGAAACAAACCCCATGCCTATTGGTAGTCCCAGTGTACCTCTAGCTCCAGGTTCCCTGGCAGCCATCGGCCTACTTCCTGTCACTGTCGATCTGTCTGTCATGGACATTTCATATAAATGGGCACCTGCGCTAGGCGGCATTTTGTGTGTGGCTTCTCTCATGTGGTATAAAGTGTCCAAAGTTCATCCATCCTGTAACATGGTAGAACAGATTGGGTTCCTCTTATCTGAGATACTTGGGACCAGAAATGTTTCAGATTTGGAGGACTAGGGGTTTTTTTGGAGGGGGGGGAAGATGTTTTTCAATTTTGAAATATTTGCAAATACCTAATAAGAAGCATAGGGTTGAAATCTGCATCTAACCATGAAATTTGTTTCTTATTTTTTATACCCGTAGCCCACGGTAAGCGTGTCTTTTTAGTGTGCCTGTGTTTGACTGATCCATCATGTAAGGTCGGGTATAGGAGTTTCCAGCTGTGGCATCATGTCAGTGCTCAGACGGTTGGGATTTTGGTGGGAGTTTGGGATTAGATGCTCAACTGAATTCCTTTTGTTGGCAAATAATATTCCATTGTGTGGATGTATCACAGTTTGTTCATCCATTCATCAGTGGGTGGACATTTTGGCTATTTTTAATGATGCTGTTTATTCATTTATTTATTTTAGTACCAGGGATTGAACCCAGGGGGTGCCTCACCACTGAGCCACATCCCTACCCCCAGCCTTACCCCTGCCCCTTATATATATTTATATATATATATATATATTTTTTTTTCCCCCAGATAGGGTCTTGTTTAGTTGCTGAGGATGACTTTGAACTCGTGATCCTCCTGTCTCAGTCTCCGAAGTCGCTGGAATTACAGGCATGCGCCACCATGCAACTTAATAATGCTACCACCTTATTTATTTATCTATTTATTTATTTATTTTAAGAGAGAGGGACAGTGAGAGAGAGAATCAGTTTTATTAGGGTTTCAGTTGGCTTTCATTGCTCCAACACCTTGTTGTGTATGTGGTGCTGGAGTTCAAACTCGCATCCTGTGTGTGCCTGGCCAGTGCTGTGAGCACGGAGCCGCCGCTGCAGCCCCAGCAGCACTTCAACATTAGCTCCGAGGCGCAGTGCGTCAGATACAAGCAGAAAGGCGGTTTGCTTTGTGTTGGCTCCTTACTCACAGTAGAGGGTCTGGTTGACCGAGATCTGGTTTCCGTGGGGTTTGACTTCCGAGTGGGCACACCCACCTCCCCGCAGGCGCAGGCGTCGACCCTCCTCCTGCCCAGCCCCTCAGGTCTCCACCCTGCTGCTTCTCCTTCCTCCCCCACATGGGTCCTGCTGTTTCCTTAGCAGCCCAGTCACACAGAAAGCCCAGCAGGATCTGAATAAAGGGCTTACTCAATAAATCACCCAAACTTTAACTTATTCGCAGTGCGAAGGCCCTGGGTGATTAGGCATTCTCTGTGGTTTGATCTCTTCCTGACCTCATTTGCAGGCCACTGGGGATACATACTTTCTGGTCAGTTCAAAGGAAGAAATGTGTGCCTTTAGTGTGAAAAGGGACATCATGGCTCTCGGGCAAGAGTGTGAGAACCATTGTGTGAATCCAGTTATAATGTGAAAGAAATGTAGGCTTTTGAAATTCACTGTGAAAAGAAAAGTAATCGGTTAGGCTCACAAACTCTGCGTGCTAGTTAACACTCAGCTCAGGACCCTGGCTTTAATTTCATCTGTTGCAGACTTGTTCTTATTTGACGCATTTGAAGTCTGCTCTTCTTCTCAGAATGGAAGTCTTCTTTTTCTTTCTTTCTTTTTCCACAGCTGTCTTAGCCTGTGAAGAAAAGGTTCACAAGGCCAGTCCAAAATTAAGGCAACCAGTTGGCTCACTCCTTTCCCAGAAGGGACAGCCTCACTTGGTCCACCACTGGTAGGACATCAGAGTTCCCATTGCAGTACACATACTTCTATTTTTGTGCTAATTACCAAAAAAAATCTTTTTAAATAAAAGCTTATTTTGGCAAATTAGGCGTTCTGCACGTGTGCTGAGCCCTGCAGTGTAGAATGGTTTCTTTCTAGGAGTGCATCTAGCACACTGTTCTTACAGTCACCATTGAGAGACCATGCTCACTCATGCAGTAGGATTTACATCTCAGATGTTCTAGGTGCTGCCCTCTGAGCTAGCCATTAAGATAGGGAGTTAAGTATTAAGTGAAATTACAGGAAGAGCTACTCCATCTTGGAATAGGAGAAACATGGCATGTGCATCGAAAATAACACAGTGAGGATTTGCCCAAAATATTTTCTATAAACCAAAGCAGTAACATCTGTCTCATTAGACATGTGACTGCACCACACACCTCCTTCATTAAAGCATGACTTTTTTTTTTTTTTTTTAAGAGAGAGGGACAGTGAGAGAGAGAGAGAGTCAATTTTTATTCAGTTTTTCATGTGGCCTTCATTGCTCTGAAGCTTCATTGTGTACTTGGTGCTGGGGTTTGAACCTGCATCCTTGCGCATGCCAGGCAAGCGCCGTAACTGCTGAGCCACCGCTCCACCCCAAAGCATGACTTTTTAAAGGACTAGTTTTAATCAAAGCAAATGACACCAGGAAAAAATCATCAGGAGAAACATGAGTAGTGGTGTGGAACTCACCGCAGGCCCCGCGTGGGGCACATTGGGGATCCAGGCAGGACTCCGTGCCTGCTCCCTCCGCAGGGTGTCATTCCCTGAGATACTTCTCACCTGCCTGTCTGTTCGCCCACTCCTGGATTTGGCTCTGTACCCCAGGTCCTTCATGGTGAGGACAGCAGGTGACCGAGATGGTGCACACTGCTCCCTGGGCTGCCTCCTCAAGGGCTCAGCTAGGAAAAAAATAAGGAGGCTGAGCTTGTTTCACCATGGATTCTTTCTGCCTGTACTTTGCCTCCCTGTTTTCTTCCAGCAAGTTGAAGAAAGCTGGGTTTCTCCCGGGGCAGGAGTGTCTTCGAGCCACGCCACGGTTAAACAGGCGCATCCCTGCTTTCTCCAGACTGCAGCCGCCGCAGCCACAGAATTTGCAGAGCCTACACTTTTTTTTCTGTTTTCTTTCAGATATCTCCACAGGGCCTTCTTGGTTAAATCAGGGACTGCTTTTGAACTCTACCCAATCAGTTTCAAATTTAGACCTGACCACTGGTGCCACCTTACCCCAGTCAAGGTACGTACTTCTTCCAAGGTTAGGAAGGCAGGCCACGTGCTGCCCACGCAGGTCCTGAGGGGTTTGTGGCAGACCACGCCAGTGGCAAGGCCTCCCTTTGTTTTTGTTCCTCTGTTTCACAACAGCTGAACACGCATTAACGAACCTGTGTTTGCCTGTTTGATAGCGTGAACCCAGGGTCATGCTTGGATGCTGAAGTGGCCTTAGCAGCTGGGCAGTTCCTTGCCCCAAACAGTCACCAGTCCAGCAGTGCAGCCTCTCACTGCTCTGAGTCCCGAGGCGAGACCCCCTGTTCGTTCAACGATGAAGATGAGGAAGATGACGAGGAGGATTCCTCCTCCCCAGAATAAAGACGGGAGAAAGCTCGGCTTTCCCACCTGGCGCTCGTGTGCGTTTAGTGTGGACTCTTGTTTTTGAAACGATTGCTTCGGTCTTTGCCTTTGTTTGCACTGTGTGTTCAGCGACAACGAGAGAAACACAATGAGCAGATGACATGAAGGCTGAGCTGCTGGAAAGGAAAGTTAACATAGCGTGAATGAGAACTCTGGCCAGCAGCGCAGCGCACACTGCGAACAAAGCACGTTTTCCAAGAAGAGCGGTCCCCGAAGAGCGGGCAGCGGGAGTGGAGTCGCGTCTTCCGGAGGTGGGATCTGCCTTCCCACACCGTGCAGTCATTGTAGGATCGGGATTGCTACAAGAACAGCCCTCAGCCCTGGATGATAGATGATCATGTTCCTCTCCCTCCTGGGCTGCCTTTCACCAGGCGGAAGTGAACAGGAAAGTCCCCAGTGGGGGTGTTCGGTGGCGGGTGCAGATCAATCCTGGTGGCCCAGGAGCACAGATTAACTGCTGAACTAGTTGGAAGTTTAGTTGAGGGGCTTTACGCATCTGCTACCTTAGACAGCTTCTAGAAAGGCGTGAGCGCTAATTCTTAAGTACTTAAATGACATTTAGAGATCACCATTAGCCAGTGCATTGGTGCATAGGATTCACTAGGGCTACTTCTGGAAGCCAAAATAGAATAGCATTTCCCTGTGCTTTAAACTCTGCCAGCACTGCCTTCTGCCAGCATTCTAGGTTGGAGTTCTACAGAGAAGGAAGCTATAGTTTTAATCAGCTGTGCATTTCATACAGCTTTTCATTTACAGTGAAACGGAGAAGCAAATTCCTATGACCAAACTGCTTGCCTACAGCTCTCTGCAGTAATTGTATGGTTTCACCCCGTGTGCAATTTGTGAAAATGAACCAAATGTCATTACCTTTGCCTTGAAAGAAGTCTACTTTAAGACTGTGAACAATGTTTTCTTGTACATGGTACCTTTTTTCCCACGTTTTAATTAATCAAAATGACCTTGTTAGATTTATTCCTGGGCAATTCACATTTCAAAGTAACCCAGTATTCAGTGTTCTTGTGCAGACGTGGAAAGCTGGAGTCGTGGGACATGTGGTGGTGTGGGGTGGCATGCGGGGCTCCGCAGCAGAGGTGCTGCTGGAAGTGCTGCATCTGTGCACAGTTCCGCTGCCCCCAGTCAGGAGCGTGGGACCTCATGAGGCCACATCCCCAGCTTGATTACACAGTAAGGCCCTGAAACAAAGAACAATAGAACTAACTCTGAAACTGTGTCTGGATCCCAGGGTCTTGTCCTGGCCTTGTGCATCTAGCATCTGTGGGCCCAGCACCGAGTGTGGCCCAAACTGACTCTTTCCTCAGTCCCAGAAGGCAACCGCAGGCTCTGTCCTGAGATGCCACCAAGTTCATGGTGAGCTGGAGGTGAGAGCTGTGGCTGGCTAACGTTTTTTTACTAAGACAACACTGATAAACAAGAACATTCTTTAGCATAGGCTCCTTTGAGACAAAACTCTCATCCTGTTAGAATCAAGCTGTGGTGCAGGCCCAAGAAGGCAGGAGACATCAGCGTGAGTTGAACGGCATAGCTCTCACTGTCCGGGGAAGCGGTCCAGACTGCGCCGGGGCCTGCAGGCACCATTACTCCCTGGAAAGCCTTTACCTGACAGATCAGTAAGTGGGACTTCCCTCCAAAGCACCCTCAAGGGGCTGCCTCTCTCTCTACTAGCCCCGACCTTTCTCCACTCTACTGGAAGGAAGGGCACCCCAGCAGGGACCTGGAGAGGCCATGGGCCACAGTTGGCTTTTTAGTGTTCAGAATGTTGGACTGAGATCCAAGCTACAATCAGAATTGGAGAGAGATGCATGAATCGTACTTACTCCTTTGCCAAGCAGCAGCATTCTTATGGGAGTTCTTGGGAAACTGTTTCCTTCTCTTATGTCTCTGCTGCTAACTTGCTTTAATTCATAAAGTATGGGCTTAAAATAGGCAACCAAAGACTCCTGTCCTCCTTGATGTCCTGCCACCCGCCCTCATAGCCATCGCTGTGTGGTGTTGGCAGGAAAGGCCCCAGTTGTGTTTCTCCGTGATGCATTTGGGGTCCTGCTGAGGACATCTCACGGAGTGACACCATGGAGCCAGCACATGCTGCTGGTGTAACATGTCACTGCAGAACTAGGTTGAGATGTTGGGAAAGCCAGTCTGTTCTTTATTGTCTCCCCTAAACCTGTCCATCTGGGCCCAGAGTTCAACACTGAATCACAGCTCCATACAGGAGTCAAAGTGACAAAATGTTAGACTGTGGCCACATCCAGGCATCTCTGTAGGGACGGCACACGGGTTATGTGCACACAGCAAACCACCCTTTGCAGGGATGCTGGTCACATTCTGCTTTGGGGGGAACTTGCAAGGCTCCCCTGCCCCCGAGGGCCAGTTTGCTCACCGTCTTCTCAAGGGAGCAATGTCGGTTAGTAACATGTAGTGCCACCAGGCGTCCCTTCGCCCGTGCCCACTGTGTGCCTCTCTTGTCCATGTACTCTTTTTTTTTTTTTCTTAAGAGAGAGGGACAGCAAGAGAAAGAATCAATTTTAGTTTTTTCATGTGGCCTTCGTTGCTCTGACACTTGGTTGTGTACGTGGTGCTGGGGTTTGAACCCGCGTCCTTGCACATGCCAGGCAAGCACCATAACCACGGAGCCACCGCTCCAGCCCCTGTCCATGTACTCTCCATGTGGGGAAAGCAGCTTCGATAACTTTAAATACGTTGTACCTTATGCTCAAGGAGGGCTGTGGCAAGAGGGCAGGAAAGGAGGGGCCCACAAGGCCGTGCCCACTGCCTCAGAAAATGAGGGATAGAGGCCACATGCTTGTTTTCTTCAGTTTGGGTCTTTAAGGAGGTGAGGGTGGTGTGGGCGGGTTCTGTGTGGTTCCTGCCATTCGCCAGGATGGGGGAGAGTCACTCCTCCGGTGGCAGCACTTACAGCCATAACAGTTCTGTGCCTCGTTTTGAAAAATAATGCCAGAATCTGCCCTCTAGAAAGAGGCTGTTGTCAGGTAATTCAGGTGGAGCTAGTTCATGAAGGAGTGGCTCACTCTAGCCTGCAGGCATCTGTAGGTCAGCTATTTGCTAAATCAAAGCTCTTATTGGCTTCTTAGGTCATAGAGACTGCAGAGTTGCTCCGAGCATGTGATTTAGGCCCTGGGATGGTCCACGCTCTGAGTGTGTGGGGTGGTTAGCAGAGGATGCATCTGCCTGCCTTCCTATTCCCACCATAGCTGCACCGAGAGAGAAATGTTTTATAGGTTATTCCCTAGCAAACATTGTTTTTATTCAGTACATCTGTGACAAAGACCTTAAAACTGTGCTGCCCCAGGGGTAAGTATGGGGCAGGGTTTGCGCCTGCTCCCTAAACAGACCTTTGGAGGAGGAGCAGCTGAACTTAGCTGTCAGGAGCGCCCAAGCAGCGGAAAGCTGCGAAACGCACGCAGTTCTCATGCTGGGCCTCACTGCCCGCCGGCTGAACGTGCGCAGGCAGGGCTTCGGGAGGGAGAGCTGCTGCGTGCCTTCTGAGCTCCTAGATGCATAAGGGTCTGCATTTCACACTGGACATATGAAAGATCACCTCGTCTGCATGGGGGCCGGCTTCCAGTGAGGCTCCCCACTTATAAGCATCAAAGCAGTGGTCCCCAAGCACTGATGGTCACTAACGTGTTTGCGAAGACCCGCACTGGGCCATGACCCTCAGAAATGTGCCTTTGTGTCCCAACTCAGCTGACCATGTTCTGTTAACTCCCACTCAGGCCACTCAAAGCCTGACATTTGCTTACAATTTTACCTTTATAAAAATTTTCAAACAGAATGCCCAAATAACATTCTCAGGAAAAAGCCCCTGTTTATAACCAAAATAGCTCTGAAGTTATGCTTGATCATGGGATGTAGTTTTTCCACATCCTCTGTTCGCAGTATGCTAAGGAAAAACAGGGCTGGGGGGCGACTTGCAGCTGATCACCGTGGCGTTGAGAAAATCAAGCCGTCTCTGCAGATGTTCTAATAAGGCAGAATTTTACATTGTTCTTATGTAACCTTTGCTTTACAAAAAAACAACCCTGTAGAACTAGGCTGCTGCGACCCCCTTGTTCCAGCAGGGGAGGGGGACTGGGCCCCCAGCTTGTAGCTGAAGCGCAGGGTCTGGACCTCGTCTTCACCCGCTCCCATAGACGGGAGCACGTAGAGCAGGGAGCTTGCCCAGCGCCCCTGCATGGCCTCTGTGCCATGCACACAAACCCCCCACTGCTGCTCCCCGAGAGGTCACTGCTTCCTGTAAACCTTGCCTTCCACACAGTCCTTCCAGACAGCTCTGGATTGGCTTCAGTCCTCGTGTCAAAACAGTCCTAAGTGCCAAACAGCTGAGGAACAAAAGTGAGCCTCCTCAGCCATGACAACAAGTGCCGTCAGCTTGGGGCCTCTCGGCTCAGGGGACCCCAGGTTTCGACAGGCACAGCTAGGGAGAGGCAGGTGCTCCTCCCCAGGTGAAAGCCTTGAGCACCTTGGTCATTGGCAGGGGCTGGAGGGAAAGCTGCCGACAGTCTGCTGGGCCATGCTGGCTTGTTTCCATCCCTTCTGTCACAGCTTCATGAGGAAACTCCCCAGACCATGTTTGGAGTTTCAACCCATCGCTTTGTCCTGTCCCACCATGCCAGGCACTAATTACAGGTGGCCTGATAGCTGGACTTGTTCAGACAGGGGTCACGGCCACTTTCCTGCCAAGAGGCTTCTGGGCAAGGTGCAGTTCTGTTTTTCCAGTCGTTCCGTGACAGGGCCAGCCCTTCAGTGTCCCGAGAATGGCACTGCCAAGTGGCCAGGCGGCTTGGGCTCGGCACTGTTTGAACACCTCGTTCCTCCTCCAGGTTTGTCAACACACCTGACCTTTGGACCAGGGCTGGAGAATCAGGGGAGCTGTGACCCGACACCAGGGTCTTCACCCTTTAACGTGAGGCTGCTTTGTTCTGGTCATGTGCTGTCGGGTTTCGCTTCCTGAGAACTGTGGCCCTGCTCCTTTGCGCATGGAGGATACGCCACGGGGCCCCTTGCTATAGGAGGAAATGTGACCGCGCCTGACACCTCGTGTAGCGCTCCTTGTAGGACCTGACCCGATATGGTATATTATTTTGTAGTATCTCAAACTTTGTAAATAAATACCATTATTTTTATATGGAAATTTTATAGAAGAGCTATTTCTGTATACTTAATTATTCCTGGGTTTTCTGAAATGGCTTTGGCTTGGTAATGGACAGGTCCTAGGCGTGCTCCACGAAGAGCGGTTCAGGAGCCCCTTGAGCGAAACTGGCTTTAGAATGTCGCCTTCCCAGGCCCACTCGAGGGTCTCGACGTGGGCCTTGAAGCCGTAGTTTTAATAAGCTCTGAGTGATGTTTCTGTCAATTCGAGTGCGATTACTTTGTCCATCCTGTAAGATTACAAGGAGGAAGCTTACTCCCTGAAGTGAGTATACGCTGTGCTTGAGACTGTTTTATGCTGAGATGTGTTATAGAAAAAATAAATAATTTAAAGTAATTTTGGTCTCGTTCTTAGTGTCTGATGAAGCGGTGGTGGTGGACTCTGGTGCTCTGCCCAGACCCTTCTGTTGAGGACTGGGGGCCTCGTTTCCTGGGTGCGTCCCTTCCTGGACAGCCCACAGGCACCAGGGAGGTGGACCAGGCTGTATCCCCTCGATCCAGGTGTCTGCACGGTGCCTGTAGGACTGGCTGAGGCCTCTGGCACCCACCACTCGGGGCTCGGCCTCGCCCCTGCCCACCTGCGAGTGGGAGGCGGGTTGCGTGGCCCGGGTTGTCTATGTCAGTTGTGCCTTCTGTCCTCTCAGCACTTCCGAAGATGAAAGGATGGCTTTACAATCGCAGAAACGGCCCGAGTGCAGTGTTAGGGAACACTCTCATCCTGCCGTACACCAAGCCAGCATCAGAGGGAGGAACCCCAGGCACAGATGGCCATGTCCCCGGGCTGCGAGTGGAAAGTTACCTGTCCTCGGGAACCACAGAAGCCCCTCAGCCGCCGCCTCCAGCAGTGTCCACGGCCTCCCCGGTAACGCTCTCCTGGCTGGAAGTGTGCAGCCATTCAGGGCTCAGCATGGGACGAGATCTTGAAAAGATCCCAGGAGACGGTGGTGCTCGCTTGACCAACATCCAGGAGGGGAGCAGCCTTCGGTTCAGGGGTCAGCAGGGGCGGTGTGGCTCTGACCCGCCAGTGCACCCTTCCGCCTTGGGCTTCTGTTCTGTGCTGAGCCCAGCTGCTTTGTCCTCCCTGGTCCTTCTGTAGCAGCCACCTAGTGCCATCACGTGGCTGTAAGAAAGTGGCTTTGTTCTTGGGGTTGTATGGGGAGTCTGAATGGCCACTGGGGTCACTGGTGGCTAGCGACACCGTCACTTGGACATGCTGCTGGCAGGAAGACATCCGCAGAGCCCTGGGAGCTGACTTCAGTGCCAGCCGCAGAGAGCTGGGCTCAGCTGGTGACAAAGCACCTGACTGAGCCCGATGGGCGGGGTCCCCTGCTTTTGT
The DNA here is from genome assembly GCA_004027875.1 of Aplodontia rufa. Taxonomy (NCBI): domain Eukaryota; kingdom Metazoa; phylum Chordata; class Mammalia; order Rodentia; family Aplodontiidae; genus Aplodontia; species Aplodontia rufa. Next base: position 23,595 of record PVKS010002545.1, read on the forward strand.
CTGTTCCCACTCAGAGCAGTTTTGTTCCTGCTCCTTCTAATGGTCAACCGCAGTGGCTCTGTCCCTCTGCTCTGCTGAGTGCGGGCTGGCCCCTCAAGTCACCCCACGCTCCCGGCTGTGCTGGCGGCTCCAGCTGCTCCAGCTGCTCCTCCTGCTCTGAGCCTCTCCAGCCTCTTGCTGAAACTTGCTTTCAGGAAATCTGAGTGCGAGATGCACCCAGGTAAAGGCAGCCTGCAGTCTGGTGGGGAATGAGTCCCACTTATGGCCACTGTCGCATAAACCACTTTGACATTCCTGCCAGCGACTATTACCCAATCCTGTCTTTCTTGACTTCTCTCCTACTTCGCTTCCTTTGCCAAACTAAGCTCAGGTGCTTTGTTTTCGTGCCCTGGCCACTTGGCCATGGCTCTCAAAAGCAGATCCTGAAGAGTGTACTGAAGTTCAAAAAAAATCTCCGCGGGAATGACTTTCAGGTTGTGTTAGCGGACGTTGGTTCTTCCTGCCCCCAGGACCTTGCATGTGCCAGGCAGGCGCTGCTCTACTGGGCTGCTCCTAGCCCCAGTACCTGCTTTTTTTCAGAGTAAAGTTTTTGAGCCTCCATCAAATGAAGGTTTCTATCAGCTCCTTAACCTGAAAACAACAAAGTACTTTAACAGGATGTGTCTTTTACATCTAGGTATTGTCTGGCCTTTGTGACAGGTTACTGGAGTAGAAACGAGGCTTTTGTGCCGTAGAGCAGAGGTGGGCCATTCTGCACGAAGGGGTCCAGCCTGTCCTGCCACCATCTAGAAAGCAAACCTACCCTTTCCTTGTTTCACCAAAACTCAGTTTCTGGCTATTAACAGCAGAAGGTGGGCCAGGCGAGGTGGCACACACCTGTCATCCCAGTGATTTGTGAATGTGAGGCAGGAGGATTGCAAAATTGAGGCCCGCCTCCACAACTTAGCAAGACCCTAGCTCAAAAAAAAAAAGGGGGGGGGAGGGGCTGTGTGTGGTGGCCTGGGGACATAGCTCAGTGGTACATTATCTCCAAAAACAAAACAAAAACCAGTGTAAGAGGGAACAAGAATGGACGGATTTTTATTTCTGCGAATGTTTTTGGAAATTATTTTTAAGAACAAAAACCAAAGTGCTCTTGAAAGGCAAAGGCTGTGAAAAAGGCACATGTGGTTCCGCACTTCACACAGGGTGGTGGCATCCCACCCCTCCTCTGGCCTCCTCAAACACAGGTGAGCCAGGGTGGGCGGAGCAGGGCCGCTGCCTGCAGCTGTGGACTCTGCCTGCCTCCCAGGATTTGGGTAAGGATCAGGAATGCCAGGGCCATTTCCCCTCCCAGCTGGGCCTGCGCCAGGTGACCTGTCTGTACGAGGACCGTGCAGGTGGAGGGGGAGGCCAGGCCAAAGCAGCAGCCTGTCTCCCGTTCCCTCCACACCCAAAGCCCTTTCAGAAAAGCTCCTCAGAGCCCGAGAGGCAAAAGCACAAACAGCGCAGGGACTGGCCTTTGGCCAGGGAGGCAGGTGCCTGCCAGAGCAGGCTGTGACACTCCCAGTCACAAGACAGACCCAGAGCAGATGGGAAAGGCGGGGGAGACGCCGTGGGCAGCAGCAGCACGGACATGAGGGCCAGCCACGCGGGCCTCTGGCTGGGGCCTGTGCTCCTGGGGTGCGGGTGGGTGAGGGCTCGGCAGCTGCAGCGCGCTTGGTCAGCAGGAGCAGTCTCCTTTCCTCTCCGCTGTTCAGGGTTTTGTTTGCGAGACTCAGCAAGCAGCAATCGCTGCTCTGAGAGCCCAGATTCCACCACTGCCATAAACAAGTGGTTGAGGAGACAGACAAGACAGGTCATCCGTCCTCCCCCACGACCTCAGATGCGCTGCCACTGGGGACATCTCAGTCCCTGTCTCTTTAAATACGTTACTTTGTTTTACAAAACCCGTAAAATAATTCCTGGGTCTACCGAAATTCACTTTTTCTCTAGGATTCTGTCATAGTCCCTAACAGTTATTAGGACACACTCTGCAAGTGACCATCTGTTAACCTCTAAGGCTTTTCTCCTTCGCTGGGGATGGAAGCCAGGGCCTGCACTGCACCTGAGTTGCACCCCGCACACCAGTTTCTGAAGGGCTCTGCGCCTCAGGCTGCACTCACAGCAGCCAGCACCCACCCCACTCAGGAACCTTCTAGCTGAACCTTGAGTGTGAGGGAAGCAAGGGAAAACCCCGTCGCAGATATTCGACATGCAGATATTCGACATGCTCTGAGAACAGGCTCAGGAGGCTGTGGCTACGCCCAGATTTTCACTCCATCCTTGTACAGTCCGAGGCCCGGTTCAGTGCCTGCTACACAGGTGCTCAGTGCTGTGGAATGAATAAGTGAACAACATGTCCTTCAAAGTACGTGGGCCTCGGACTGGGGGTGCAGCTGTGGTAGAGCGCCCGCTGAGGCCCTGGGTTTGATCCTCTCTACAAAAACAATAGAAGTATACGGGACCTTTCGTTTAGTCTCAAATAACCAGCTCGTGCCCTCACCTTTAGTGCGATGACCTGGGCAAGTTTTGAAAAACTGGCCTATGATCCACTGTCCTTGTTCCTGCTGGGCTGAGTTGACAGAGAAGCAGCAGCAGGAGAGAATATGAATTCGCAAAGGCGCGGTCGTTGTCTCGCTTCAGAATTGGTTGGTAGTAGCAAAATCAGCAGATCCAAGGAGAGAAAGTGGGCTGGGGATGAGGCAGGACAGGACCTTCCCAGGCAGCTCCAGCCTGGGGGTGTCTTGGCCACAGGCCCAGGATCCCAGGCCCCGCACACTGCTCTCCTCCTACTACCAGAATGGTTCAGTTGATTTTCTACAAGCCAGAGAGAAAGCCTGGCTCCACGTCTGTAAAGTCCCAGGTCAGGAAATAGCCCAACAGCTGCTTCACCCCACCCCCAGCCCTGGCCCGTTCTAGCCAGCAGCCACTATTATCTGGTACTTGAGTGTGGACAGCTGTCAACAAGAGAGCACTTGCCCAGAGAAGCCACTGGGAAGGGAAGGGAGTGGTTCCAGAAATCTAGAAGACACATCAAACCAGATGCCTGAGAACCAGATCAAGAAGACCTTAATGATCTATTAATCTGTGACACTCCCCAGAGAAAGCTGAGCAGTAGAGAGAGGAAGCAACCACCCCAAGGACACACGCAGACACCATCTCTGGCAGACGGGGTCTCCACAGCGGTTCTAGCCAGCCAGAGTCTAGACAGATGAGGTCTGTGTGGGCCACCACCCATCCATCCCTGGAAACAGGCCAGTGCTGTGAGACTTGGTGGGGACCATCAAGGAGCTATGAGTAGGCCTGGCAGGAACGGGGCATGGCAGGCAGAAACTGTGGAGACCCACCCCATTTAAGCTCTCAAGAACAAAAGCATGTGTGGTCTAGCCCACCTGTGATCAGAGGCTCAGGAGGCTGAGGCAGGAGGACTGCAAGTTCACGGTCAGCCTCAGCAACTGAGGGAGGCTCTCAGCAACTTAGGCCCTGTCTCAAAGTAAAAAATAAAAAGGGCTAGGGATGTGGCTCAGTGGTTAAGCACCCCTGGGCTCAATCCCTGGCACCAATAATAAAAAAGCATTTGTGGTCTAGCAGCGACATGTCTAAGAGCACTACTATCAAACACTGAGGGCTGGAGGGTGGGAACCACTCAGAAGCATCCACTTCCCAACAGCAGGGGACAGCAGATGTAGAGCAGAGGTGATGGTGCTGGCTCTGCCCGACAGCCCAAGGTCCCTGCTGGACTCCGGTTTCCACTGCTAGAATGGCAACCTTGGCTCGACTCTGCCTGCCTTGTGGGTAACACATGGCCCTGAGCGGGTCCTGAGCCCTAAGCAAATGGAATCCCCAGTGGGGATTAATTGGTGGCTGCAGGATTTGAGGGCCCCTACACACGTTGTCACATGCCCTCTGGGTGGGGGGAGGAGGCTGGAGGTCCTCAAGGGGCTGAGAGTCTGCACAGGATGCTCAAACGAGCACGTGAGACCAAGCCTAAACTGAAGTCGCCAGGGCCTGGCCCAGCCAGCCTGTGGATAGCGGTGGGCTCCATGCAGCGCTATCCTGCGGCCAGGTGGGCGGGGTGGAGGCACAGGTCGCTGCTCTCTGCAGGCCCCTGGGGCATCAGCGACGCAGAGAAGACTGAAGGGGCCCGAGAAGGCTGTCCCAGGTATGGTGCCCTTCTCCACTGCCCTGGAGGCATCCCAGGGGGGCTGCAGCTCGGGGTGGACAAGTGGTTTTCCATCCCAGCTCAGCAGCGGCACCGCGCCAAAAACCAAGGCACCCAGGAAAACCCTCAGCCCTTTAGGGAGAAAGGGGCCTGTGTTTGCATGTCTCAAGCACAGGAGGAAATCGCTGTGACCTGTGCCTCCTGCATCTGGCTGGGCCTGGGGTCTGTCAGTCACCTCCCACGCCAGGACTCACCCGCAAGCTCCTGTGCATGGAATCTGGGACGGACCCGCTTCCAAGCAGCAGCGGCTGCCCTGCAGGACCATCTAGATGAAGGCAGAGGACACCACGAGGTTCCCAAGGAGCCTTGTGTGAACGCAGCCCCCAAGACCATTACCTTCCTAGCAGAACAGAGCACAGCCACTGCCGAGAGCGTGACTGGAAGTAGCTGCAGCTGGGCTGCACGGCTACTCGCTGTGAGCTCCCCGAGGGCAAGCGTCTTGGTTTGACCAGTGCACCCCAAGCCCCTAGCACAGTGCCTGCCACACAGTGGGTGCTCAGCAAAAAAAAGAAAAAATACTGAGGATTGAACCCAGGGTCACTTTACCACTGAGCTACATCCCCACCCCTTTTTGAGTCCACCTTGCTAAGTTGTTGAGGGTCTCAACCTGCTGAGGCCAGCCTCAGCCTCCTAAATTGCTGGGATCACAGGTGTGTGCCTCCGCACTTGGCAAACTTTTTTTTTTTAAACAAAATGCTTTAAGCAACAGCTGTTTCCTTAGTTCCCTTCATCTCTAGCCAGTGGCCTCCAGAAACTTACTCCATTCCATCAAGCAAGGACCCAGGAAATGGGAAACTGTACCATGCCATCCTCGGTAGCGGAGCCCACAGCTGCAGGCCCCTGCCCTCTCTTGGTACCACAGAAAAATACAAATGCCCTGTGCACACCCAGCTCTGCCCACTCTGTAGGGCGGAGCCCACACCTGCCAAGCCAAGCAGACAAAGGCCGGGGCCTCCAACACTGCGCCTTTGTGCACGGCTCCTCGGGGGTTATGCCCATCCCAGGCCTCTCTCTCAAATCCCCCTCCATCCTGGCTCTGAACCGCAAGCATCACTCCAACCTTGACGGCACACAAGAGCTGTGGCTTCACTGCGGTCCTCGGAGCAGCAGCCAGCACCTGGGAGCTTGTGGCCCTACCCAACACTGCTGAACTGGCACCCCACATTAACCAGGACCGCCTGACATGACGCGCAGCCAAGTTTGAGAAGCATGCTTAGTACAGAATCTTTGTTGAGATGACGTTTATTTTTTGTACCAGGGATTGAATTAAGGGGCAGTTAACCACTGAGCCACATCCCTAATCTTAGCAAGACAGAGTCTTGCTAAGTTGCTTAGGGCCTCACTAAGCTGCTGTGGCTGGCTTTGACCTTGTGATCCTCCTGAGTTGCTGGTATCATAGGCGTGCGCCACTGCACCCAAAGAAAAAACCATCTTAATTTTGTATTTGCTGCAGTAACAAATTACAAATCAGTGGCCAAAACCAATATAATTTCCCATCTCTGTAGGTCAGTAGTCTGAGTGCAACATGGCTGGCTGGGGCTTCTGTTCAGACCTCAGGGCTGGGCTGGGCTCTGGGCAAGTTCTAACTTCCCAACTCCCTGGCTTGGGTCAGCGAGCGAGCATCTCCCTCTCCCCCACATGGTCCTTCGAGACAGCAGTGCAAACCTTCCCAGGCTGATCTCACTTCTGGCTCAAGGCTTCCATGGCTGCACAGGATCCCCAGACAGCCCAGAATTGATTTCAGGGTCAACTGATTAAGCCACTTTAATTCCATCTGCAAGGTCCCTTTGCCACGGGACCTATCCTTAGCCTGCTGATGCCAGAAGGTGAAGATCACATGGACCTAAAATTCTGGCCACACCTGGACGGATCCCTTCAGGAGGGCAGTGCTCACACTGGATTTCTGCTCCCCTCCACTGCTGCTCTGATTAGCTCTTCTGCGTGCTTCTGCTTCTCACCTCCCATCCTGCCATACAGCCTCTCGGAATGTCCCAGCTCCCTCCCGCCCAGAAGAGCACACTACAGGAAGCCACAGCCCTTTCCCCATCATTCCTATCGGCCCCCCAGGGAAGAACCACAGGCAACAAGACTAATGCCAAAAAATAGGCACCCCCCACCCTCCTTCTGCTCCTGCCCGACACCTGGCTGTGACCTGGGGGCAGGAGCTCTGGAAGCATAAGGGTTGGCAGGAGGCCTGGAGCCCCTGGGCCAGAGTCTCCCACTCCTGGGAAGCAGGTGCCCCACGGCTGGATAGCGCACTCTTCCAATTCCAGCAACTGGTGTGGACCAAGGGCCAGTCTCCAAACAAACCTAGGACAGACAGCCTGTCACCTGCTGGTTGGTGACCAGTCAGATGCATTTGTTCTCAGCAGGCCCACTGTAATCTGAGAAAACTGATTTAGGAGACAGACAACCCTACAACTCATGTCTGTGCTCTTCATGCTTAAAGTTCCAGCCACTGCCAGCCTTACCCGAGTGACTTCTGAGTGACTCTGAGTGTTTAAAATGCAAGCCCACCCTCAAGGACAAATCCTGCCACTTCTGAAGCTGATCAAAAACTGTGCTACCAGTTGCTGAAAGCAGATCCAAAACCCACTTGTAAAACGTTCTGAAAGCTGAAACATGGCACCACAGTTGGTAGAGAGAGGCTTATTGAAGCACGGTGGCAGTGGACCATGAGAAAACGCTGAGTTCAAAACTGAGCCCCTGCTTTCTTGTCGAGCCTAATCCGCTGTGGCAACCAAGACATGAAGGGGCCCCATGAACACAGCCCCCTCCCTCCTGCAGCGCTGCCTGGCTCAGGAGCACATGCACTTGCGGACCAACTTTATTTTCAAAGACAGCACTTGCAACACGCATCCTCCGCGGGGGAACGAACGGATCTGCAAAACTGAATCCCACTTAGCACACGCTGTTCAGTTTTAACCAAACTCCAAGCTTACCAAAGCAAGGGAAGCCAATGAAATAAAAATGCAATGTGGACTGCTTCAAACTCACCTGCATGAAGCCCTCTAACGCAGGACTGCAGAGAGATTTCCACCTGGACGCTTTTTCACCACTTTCCTCAAACACAGCAGTAAAACTGCAGGAACTTCCTGAAACATCAGTCATCTCAGAAGGAGGGCTGGCAATTGAAACCCCGTGTTTATTAAACATCTACCATATCTGCATTTTATGCACGCATGCAACTCCAAAGGTTGGGGTTACCTGCATGCTGCAGATACTGCAGCTGAGATGCTAAGCGATATGCTTAAGATTTCTAAGCAATCAAATGTAAATGGGGGGGAGGGCTGGAGCAGTGGCTCAGCGATTACCGCACTTGCTCCGCATGCGAAACCCCAGCACCACGTATACAACGGAGTCTCAGCAATGAAAGCCACATGAAAAAATAAATAAAATTGATTCTCTCTCACTGTTCCTCCTAAAAAAAAAAAAAAAAAAAAAAAAAAGTTCTACTTCCTGGTCCACCCACAATGAGGAATGACCGGTTCATGTGAGCTCGATGCCCGCCAGTAGGCGGTGCAGTCTGGGACGTCCTCACAGGCGGCAACCTCAGCAGCAGGCAGCTCCACGCCTGGATTCTGCGGAGGCTGGACCAGACTCACCTGGCTCACCACTGCATGCAAGGGGGAGACTACCAAGGAAAGCAGAGCAGAGCCTAAGCGTGCAAAGGCGGTCTACGGAAACACGGGGTGGGGAGCACGTGTGTTCAGAGGGGGACACGTGACCAAAATGAAATCAATATTCAAACTTCACTGCAAGTCCTCAATATGAAACAGCTTAGAGAGCTAAGAAAACCAGCCCACGGTTTTCCTTTGGCCACGAATATAACATTCTCACTGGTTTGAAACACCCCGCCACGGGCAGAGCAACTGGTGGCAGAATCTTCCTCGCCCACTACACCACACTGTGCTGCAACTGCCGGCGATGCGCAAGCCGGATTCCTCTAGCCCTGTGGTCTGCTCATGCCCAGGCTGCATGGGGCAGCACAGCACACGCCCCACGGAGGCTGCTGGCTGCACAGGTTCAGAACCCGCACACCACCAAGACACCTAGAGGGCTGCGTGCACAGCCAAGTTCGGAGGAAACCTGAAAGACAGCAGAAACGCAGCCAAAACGCAGGCTCCAGCCCAACCAGGCTCCTCCACCCAGCGCCCAACTCCACTCAGTCCACCCAGACCCAGCTCCGGGCTTCCCTCCCCCTCTGCAGAACCTTCTCACAGCAGGAAGGGACGGTAGGAATGATCTAGTCCTAACCCACCTCCACGGCCCCCCCCTCCCTGCCATTACTGTCATCAGGGCACATGCTGAGCTGTCCCCTTTTTTGGGGGGGAGGGATGGTGGTACCAGGGAAACCCAGGAATACTCACTGAGCCACATCCCCAGCCCCTTTTCATCTTTTATTTCTATGTGTGCGTATATACATATTTTTATTTTCTTTGTTGTTCTTTATTTTGAGGCTCTAAGTTGCTGAAGCTGGGTTTGAACTTGCAACCCTCCTGCCTCAGCCTCCCAAGCCACTGGGATGACAGGCACACACCACCATGCACAGCTGTTCCCTACTTTAAAATCTCAGAGAGACCCCATCTTCCCACCTCCATGTGCTCATCCTCTGGCACTTGGGACTATGACAAACAGTAGTAAGAACCCCGACCTTCAGGCAGGAGCAGGCTCCCACCCCTCTGCTTTCTACATGCAGTGCTTTCATGGAAAGCAGTCAGTCAAGGGGCGGGAGCGGTGGCTCAGTGGTTACAGTGCTTGCCTGGCATGCATGAGGACCTGGGTTCGAGTCTCAGCACCACATACACAACTAAGCTTTGGAGCAACAAAACCCACATGAAAAAATAAATAAAATTGATTCTTTCTGTGTCCCCCTCTCTCTTAAAAACAAAAACAAAAAACCTTTCACTGAATGAAAAAAACAGAGCCACCAAGAGTTGGAGAGGTCAGCTGACAGCTGAGGTCACACAGCTAGGAGACAAGCCAGGTCCAAATTGCTGAACTAGGGAGGCACTAATATGACTTTGTAACTTATGTATGTGTCACATTTTTATTTTAGCATCCACTCCCCTTTGGGATGATCTCTCCTTTCATGTTAGAAATCTAGTCTACTTTTGTCTAAGTTCATTAAAACAAATTCTATCTACATTATACTTAAAAAAAAAAAAATCCCAGTGCTGGAGTGGTGGCCCGGTGGTAGAGCACTTGCCGGGCATGCACAAGGACCAAGGTTCAAATCCTAGCACCACCTACACAACAAAGTGTTGGAGAAACAAAGGCCAGATGAAAAAAATAAATGAGAATGGATTCTCACTTTCTCTCAAAAATCTCCCCCCCCAAATACAAATCTAATCACACAATAACATGGATGGCACAAGGGCCAAGCAGACAGCTACTGAGGACACGCTCACCCAGGCAGTCCCAGCAGGGTCCTTGCTGCAGACCAGGGCCTCTGCGCTGCTGCAGGTCTATATCCTGCTTTCTACTCCTAAGCACAAAGAGCAAAACCAAAGAGCAGGAAAGACTGAACGACGCAAGAGTCATTTCCCCCCAGTGCGAAGCTGCATGAAGAGAAAACTGTCACCACCATGATCTTGGTGACGGAGCAACAGGCAGAGCTCACACGCGGGTCAGGACCCACTGCCCACGCGCAGCGCTGACGCGGGCCGCGGCCCATCTGGCCAGCAAGGCCACCCGGCATCCTGGCTTTTCCACACAGCCACTCCTGAGCCGGCGGGGCAGTGTCCCACTGGCCCTGGCTGCAGCAACGCAGAAAGCCCCAAGACACAGCTCTGCTTTTTCTCCTTTTGTTTCGTTTTAAGCTAAGTACAGAGGAGAACTAGGCCTTTCACACCCACAGACTGTCATGCCACTTCCCGACGGGAGAGCCACACCGAGCACACACCAAGTCGACGGGAATCCTGACGCCGATCAGAAAGCTGCAGCGAACACTTAGCTGGCTTCAAACTTTGAAAAGTTCCGCGTGTTCATCTCTCACAATTTACATCATCTATTAGAGTCCAGTCTGCTAATGCAGAGCAGCATTGAGATATTTCACAAACTACTGTACGAAAAGTCTTACACATTTAACTTCACAGTCAGCCAGCTTTGTCTCACCCTGACTAACCTAGGACACGAGACGGAGGCGGCACCCCATCAGCTGCTTTACCCGGTTTTCAACAGAATGCTTGTGCTCTTGATCAAAAGGACCCACAGACTAACTCAGGATGTAAAAAATGATTTTACAAAAAACCCAGGATAACAAACAGTTTTAGATCCACGTTTATTTTCTTTTTCCTCCGCGCATACAGACTTCTCCCCACACTGCTTGCAGCTATAAAGTCACTTGATGGTGTCCAGGGACCACTTTACCCTAAAACTTTGTTGGCATCAAAATATGACAGTTAACCAGTGTTAAATCCATGAAATATTTACACAGCACAGCACAGGAAGCTTTAGACACTGGACAATTAAACCACACAGAGGGCAAGACCCACCCCACGTGCTCACGATCGGTGCTCGCCGGGCCCTACAGGGCGGCTGTACACTGTTCAGAGGGCAGCAGACGCAACAGGCAGTTACTTGAGGACCCTGAACACTACGATCTGGAAGCACGTTACGATGCGAGCCCAGGGTCGGGGACAACCTGCTCCCAGGTGGCCTCACAATTCTAGAGTGGCAGGTCCAGCTGATGTACAATGAAGACAGACAACACAACATTTATTCTGTGGAGATATCCTACTCATACTATGCACGTGCTGTGATTTTGAACACAACTCGTCCCAAAAACTTGTCACGATCATTCTGGTTTTTTAGGTTGGGTGATCCATCAATTTTGCACTCAACTGTTACTTCATTCTTGGTACTGTTAGATCCAAAGACGACCTGGACAGCAACTAATGGCTGCAGATATCCCACCTGGCAAATAGAGAAAAACACATGAATTCCAATCCCACAGTTACCTCCCCTACACTCTGTCAGGACTGGATTTACTCTGCAAATGTTTATGAATCTATTAACTAGACCCGTCATTTTATGTTCTTTGTCTCACTTTTTAATTGATGAAAGTGTCTATGAATATGAATTTTGGGGGCTGGAGCAGTGGCTCAGCAGTTGGAGCACTTGCCTGACATATTCGAGGACCCAAGTTCAAACCCCAGCACCACATGCACAACTAACTGTCAGAGCAAAGAAAACCATGTGGAAAACTGAATAAATCTGATTCTCTTTCTCTGTCACTCTCCCTCTCTTAAAAAAAAGGGGGGGGGGGAGAATAGGAATTTCCTCTGAGCACTGGTGTGAATACACTTTTTCATTCAAGAGTTGTTTAATAGAAGACTTCTACTGCCCACAATGTGGGAGAGTCTTTTTATTTTAATAATTTCTAGTTTTGCTTTGGGTTCAAAAAGTATAAATATATTTCTATAATAAAAATCGGTTTTTGTTTGTTTGCTTTTGTACTAGGGATTGAAGGAAGCCAGGGCTGCTTAAACAGGAGGCCACTTCCCAGCCCCCTTTTTATTTATATTTTGAGACAGGGTTTCACTAAGTTGCTGAGGCTGGCTTTCAACTTGTGATCCTCAGCCTCCTGAGCCTCTGGGATTACAGGTGTGCATCACCGTGCCCAGCTGATAATGTGGCTTTATGACAACTTCTTTGACTGCTCCTGGCGTGTGCTGTATACTAGTTCAAAAGACTGAGGAAGCCATAGGCAGCTACTTCAGGACCCGGAACACTACGATCTGGAAGCACCTTAAGATGCCACCTCAGGAAGTAAAAAGCAACTTCAGAAGGATACGCATTCACCGTGGTCCCACATATTATGTTCAATAACAGTCATAAGACCTACCTTACTGATTACACGTAGGTCTACATCCCGTATATCATGTGGTAGGTATACGGACAGCCTTACTCTGAGTTACTCTGTAACTTGGGGCAAATATACCCCTAATTGTGTTAGCTTCATTGTAGTTTTTAAATACAATTCTATACTAAAAGGAACCAGATTGATCCCAGGGCTGGGACAGGAAGAGCACAGGATGAACCTTGTGACGTTCAGAGCATTATGGGAGCACATCAAAATAATAATCATAATAGATTATAAGCCCTGAATTAAATAAGAATCAACAAACCTGCAGTTCTAGAAATAAATAACTGGAGAAGGCAAGGCTCGTGCTCACGGTCGAGTGTCAGCTATGAAATGGGTCAAGATGAACCTGGAAAACTGGCATGTAGGAACAATCCTACTGAAAATGGTGCAGGCAGAATCAGCAAACGCTCAAGCTCTGGCTGAACCGGTCATGCAGACTCTCAAAGTACACTCCCACGAGACGCACCATTACAAAAGCAGAAGAATGCTGGGCGCGGGCTCACACCTGTAATACCAGCAACTTGGGAGGCTGAGGCAGGAGCCTCCCAAGTTCAAAGCCAGCCTCAGCAACTTAGCAAGGTCCTAAGCACCTTAGTGAGAACCTGTCTCAAAATAAAACATAAAGGGGCTGGAGCGGTAGCTCACTAGTTACAGCGCTTGCCTGGCATGTGTGAGGACACAGGGTCGAAATGCAGCACCACGTACACAACCAAGTTGTGGAGCAACAAAAGCCACAAGAAAACCTAAATAAAACTGATTTTTTCCCTCTCTCTCACTGTCCCTCTCTCTTTAAATAAATAAATAAAAAATAAGACTGGGGATGTGGTTCAGTGGTTAAGTACCCCTGGGTTCAATCCCCAGTACCAAGGGTCGGGTGGGAGGAGAGGCCAAAGAATAACTTTACTGTGTAGAAACCCAGTCAACACCACCTCATCAAGCAAACACCATCAAATAGGACTAATGGACACCATGTCCCTTCCAATGTGACCTTCTGAGAACACATTTCTTCTCAGGCACTACTGCCAGAGACGTGCAGAAGGTAGAGACGGAGGAAGGCAGGAACACTAGATCAATTCAAATAGAAGAATATAAAGTAAACTGAAAAAGGCCTGTACCCATTTTAGAGCGCACAAGGGCATGAAACAGAGGGACTGAGGGACTGCTGTGCATCCAGAGATGACAGGCTGCTTAGAGGTGTGAACAGCACGCAGTCTTGGACAGGGAAAGCATTGTTTTGTTTCCTATAAAGGACATTACTGCGATGACTGCGCAGATTTCAACAGGTTGCAAGACTGGATAATACTACACCAAAGTTAATAATTCCCACTAATAGCTGCACATATGAAGTGTAGGATAATATCTGTATTTTTAAGAAATACACACTAAAGCTCTTAATTCAGAGTATTTTGTAACTTAGTCCCAAATGGTTCAGATGGGAGAAATATATACACTTAAAAAATGGAAACTGGGCTGGAGCAGTGGCTTGGCAGTTACGGTGCTTTCCTGGCATGTGCGAGTATGTGAGTTCAAACCCCAGCACCACGTACACAATGAAGTGTCGGAGCAACAAAGGCTACATGAAAATCTAAATAAAATTGATTCTCTCTTCCTCTCTCTCTCTCACTGTTCCTTTCTCTTAAAAAAAAAAAACAACTGATAAGACAAATGAGGAAAAATATCAAAAATCTGGGAAATCTGGTAAAGGGCTTATAGAAACCAAACTGTACCATGTACTACTTTAACCACTTAAAGGATAGAATAATCTCAAAAGAAGTTGAAAGGGGCTTGGAGATTGGCTCAGTGGCAGAGCACTTACCTAACATTCATGAGGTCCTGGGTTCAATCCCCAGCACCACCAAAGAAATAAACAAATAAATAGTATATATACAGCATGATCCAAATTTTATAAATGATTCCTTACGTGTGTATGTATTTCCAGAAAAATACAGAAGCAATTACACTGCAGTATTTTTGAACCTGGTAATGAGCTTTCTTATTTCTTTAGTATTTTTCTATACTTTCTCTAAATATGCATACACTGTTACTTTTATAATGAAATAGAAAATGGTATTTTGAAAATAATCATCATGTAATTTGTCTACTTGGGTTGTGTTTTGTTGGAGAGAAGGCTTTCGTTGCTCTGACACTTAGCTGCGCACATGGTGCTGGGATTTGAACCCACGTACTTGCGTATGCCAGGCAAGGGCTGTAACCGCCAAGCCACTGCTCCAGCCCCCTTAACTGTAGATATGGGATCTCCACATGCCCTATTTGTTTTTAAAACCCAAAGAGCTGATGTACAAATTATACAGAACATGGTCTCCCAATGCCAGACAGGTGGTATTTCAATTTCCCAAAAAAGTAATCACAACATAAGAACTTCTAATACTTACATGCAGTTTTTTTCCATAATATGGAAAATACTTTAAGTCTATAACTCCAAAAGAAGGATATGTTTCCACAGTTGCTACTTTTTCATCCTAGAGTGGAAAGCAAAAGAAACCCATTTTAGGTCACATGAAGAATTTTAAAATGTGTTCACAATTAAAGCAGAATCAATTGGGAACAGCACGGAGAAACTATAATGCTCCACCAACTATGTTAATTACAAGTCTGATTTTGAGACAACCCGAGCTCATCTTGGTTGTAAATACTACATAACTAAAACCCTCTGACAGAAAATCCTAATTTTCCAAGGCTGACCTGAATCAACTTTCCCCGAGTCCCTTCTGACATGCACAGTTCCGCTCCGCACTAACTGTAAAATCTTTGCTGTGCTAGCTCCTGGACCTCCAAAGCGGAACGTACCACTAGATATGGTACTTAAGTTCTCCCGAGATGAACAAATACTGTGCTTTCACACTAGGAAGCAGTGACCACTGCAAGCTGCCACTCTGGAAAGCAGTACTCAGGACCAGCGTCAGGAAGTCCAAAAGTTACTGTTAGTAACTGCAAGGATCACAGCCAGGTGAAACTGAGGCAAGTGGCATTTTCCAGGAACAAACTGCGAGCACAGGGAAATCACTGAGTCTGCTCGCGCGGCAAGCATTTCAAAACCTCATACAGCATCACTACACACGGAGTTCAGAGTTGCTCTGCGTGTGGTCCCGGCACTGCACTCACTCCCAGTCTCACCCTCTTCGCACTACTGGGGACTGAACCCGGGGGGCTGCCCCTCTGAGCCCATCCCCAGCCCTCTGCAGTTTTTGAGACGGGGTCTCACTAGGCTGTCCAGGTTGGCCTCACATTTGTGATCCTTCTGCCTCGGTTTCCTGAGTAGCTGACATTACAGGCATGCGCCACCACTCCAGGCTCATAATTTCTACTTTTGAAAGCACACATAAACAGCACAGCAAAACTAAGAATCTAACAAGAAGCTCTACTCTCTGCTCACATCACTTCACAATCATTAAGTACCACATGTCAGGGGATAGGAGTAAGACGCACAGACAAGAGGCAGGGCATAAACAAGGGCGATGGCCTCATCTTCCAGAAAGGACAAGTTCTAATGATCCAGATGGAGAATATGTGGGAAGAGCAGGAGATAACAAGCCAAGAGAAACTGCTGAAGACATTTTTTTTTTTTAAAGAAAGATGGGACAGTGTGAGAGAAAGAGAAAGAGAGAAAGAAGCAATCTTTATTTAGTTTTTCATGTGTCTTTCATTCCTGGGGCACTTTGTTGTGTACATGGTGCTGGGGTTTGAACTCGTGTACTCACACATGCCAGGCAAATGCCTTAACTGCCAAGCCACCACTCCAGACCCCTGCTGAAGCCATTTTTAAATCACTACATACCATACACTCTTACATCTGTACTCCTTAAATTAAGAAAAAAAAAAAAAAAAGTTTGGGGCCGGGAGTGTGGCTCAATGGTGGCGCCTGTGCTTATTAACATAAGGGCAGCCCTGGGTTCAACACCCAGCACCAAAAAAATAAAAATAAAAATCAGAAAGTGTAAAAGTCATAGATATACTGATGAGTGTTTTTCTGCATAGCTTTTGTTGAATCTATTCTACCCTAATATTCATTTTCAGTAAGAGATGCTCATCCTTCTTTGAGCTATAGCTTACTGCGAGTTTTCTGCTGGAGGCCACTCTTAACTCATGTTCACTCACTAGACCCAACCACCCCAAAGCCGACAGGATGAAGTACCAAAGGGAAATGAGGCTCAGAGTTACAGCCATGTGCTCAAAATCACTCAGGGACCCAGACACTCAAGCGTCGAATGTGCTCCCTCATTTGTGGAAGCTGGAGCAAAACCCAGGCTTGAGTGAAAGGTTGTCAAAGTCATGTATTAGACCCAGCCAAGGTGTAGCAACACGTCATCTAGGGGACCACAGACATGGGATCTAGGGAGACAATTAACAATGTAGCATACGCTTTACAGCCCCCAAAGCCAAATAATACTTACATAATCATTTAATTCTAGAAAATTCACAAATATATATACACATATACACACACACACACATACACACACACACATATATGGACATTTATATTAGTTACAGGGATGAAATGTAGATGAATCAAGAGATTGGGGTGTGGGCAACATGGGGGTAACTGCTTTAGGAGCAAATGCGTAACATATTATTTAATATGCATTTATGATTGTGCAATAACTCAACTCCTTAATAAAAATAAATAAAATTTTACAAAGAAATCACTTAGAGGTGACAAACCACTAACTGTTGTTGTCTTTTGTGCCTAACCCATAATCTTTGCAACCTTTTTCCCCCTTAGCCTTAGACTTGTATGTTATACCTTTTCTGACGGTGAACATTTAGAATTTGTGAAACACTGAAACAAACATCTGCATGAGTTACCTGGGTGTACAGCATACATGTCACAATTCTCCCTGTGTATGAATTACTGGCATTATCTAACCCTAAGAACGTGTTCATGGTCAGTAAGCTCCAACGAAAACAGAGTAAGGCTTAGAAATCAATGTATTTCATTTCTTTCATAAATCCCCAACGGTGAAGCGTTTCAACTGCGGACACCAAATGTTCTAAGTAGTAGTTATCACTTTCCCCATCTTCTCCAGCTTTTCTGGACTTTCTTAAATGAACATGAAATACTGAAAAAAAAATCAATGACATAAATATGAACATTACCTCCTCCACAGGAACGATCCTTGAAATCAAATTAAAAGACCAACTCTAACGATAAGTTCTGTTGTCAATATTTCTGGGTTTTTAGGACCCTTAGCTTTTATCAAAGCAACTAAAGCAGATAAAACTTAAGAACACAAACAATATAACAGACGCAGGCACAGCATGAGATATGTATGTCAACTAAGGGATGTAAACTGAAGAACACTGGACACAGACAAATCTAGCAGAACACAGCAATCATGATACACCGTGAACGCTTCCGTCTGTGCTACTGGGCCACACATCCAGAACTCGTGGGCTCTACCTGGTTCCTATGGCACTAGTCCAGGGGTTCAAATTTTACAAACGTTTCTTCCAATTTAGTGTTTTTCTAAAAGCAAAAAAATTCCACAAATAAACAAAACCCCCTACACACACACTTTATTTTATGCACTTAATAACAAATTAAAAAAATTTAAATCTTTAGATCTAGATTTTTTCATTAACATGATCCCCATCTATTCCAGAAACAAAGGGTACATAAATAGATATGAAGGAATAGAACTATATTTACATGCACTTATATACAATGGCCAGAGATTACAAAATGAAGACACCACGGGAGGAGGTTAAAGCGTCTCCCTTGGCCTGCCAGTGTTTTCTTCTTAGGTGGTCCTGGCTCCTTACCACAGAGCCTGCTCACATGTGAAGACAAAAGCTCTTGTGTACAGGTACACTGTCACAAAATTAGCACTTCTACCTGGCTGAAGCCAGTACCCAAACCTCAGAAACTTAACTAGAAAGACGTATGCACAAATCCTGAAAGCAGGGAATTCCACGATGGTTTCCATAATGTTCTTCTGCCCTATGAGCTGGCAGGACACACTCACTAGATTTTTAGAAGAAATTATTGTGGAAAGCTCGGCTTTGATGTGCCATATAGTTTTAAGTGCGATTCCAGCTTTTTAATGGTTTCTGGTGCTGGGTCTTCAGTATGAGATTCTGGCTTCTTACCCTGGGGTTTCCTGCAGAAGTAACCGTGGCACAGGAGGTAGTGACTTCTACCCAGATGTGGACACAACCCTCCTGGCTTATTCTACTCTGAACAGTGAATAAATATGCAACACATTCTAAAAGATACTTTAAGCAGGAATTCTCAGGTGTGAACCCCCAGACCTACTGATCCAGAAACTATGGGGATGGGACCCAACAGACCCAGGTGATTCTGATGGACGGGCAAGTTTGCAAATTCGTGAGCAGTTTCTGCCAAGAAATCCACCTGGGATTAAAGGAATTATAATTTTTCCCCAAAACTTTGTGATTTCAATGCAACATTTAAGGTAAAACACCTCTCACAATCAGGGCTGAATACCAATATTCACCAGCATAATAATTAGACTGAATTTAGGGACGGACAGCTTCTCCTCGGAACTCTTACCCATGCTGTGTATATCTGCCTTAGTTGCATTTGCAGCACGGAGGGAAAACAAAAGGAGTCACGAGATGAAAACTGCACAGCACTCTGGCAAATCTCGAAGGGTAAGGGGAAAACAATGCCTCTACCTAAAGGAAAATGCACCACGTTCCACCAACGCTCAGATGGCACTGCGGGCAGCACCCCAATCTGTGCCAAGAAGAGAGGAAGACAGGGCACAGCAATTACCATCTAAGATGCCAAAGAGGCGGATCTTAGAGCTGATGAAACCCGGCGTGGGAGTGCTGGTGTGAGATCAGACACGCGTGGAAAAGGCTTCTGAATCACCAGGAGAGACGGGCCACTCCCACAGAGAGGGAACATTAAGAATGGCGGTAGGAAGGACTTCTAAACTGCAGCAGGGAAGAAGATGGCTAAACTCACCAGAATGGAGTCACTTAGAACAATTACATCAACACTTTAATAAAAAGCAAGATATTTTCTTAAACACTAACCTTTGGAACACAGTCTATCCTTGGATCTCCTTCAGGCTTTAATCCAATTATCTAAAGTTAAGAAACAGATTAGTTTAAACAAACATCAGCATGTGTGCAATGGAGTCACCTCCTCTGAGACTGGGGACTGGGGATGGGGACCAGGCACGAGGGAGAAGAATTGAAAACTCTGTGTGTTCAACTCACTTACATCTTTTTTTTTTTTTTAATCAATTTTAGTTTTCCAAGTGGCTTTCATTGCTTCAACACTTCATTGTGTGTATGTGGTGCTGGGGTTCAAACCCGTGTACTTGTGTGTGCTAGGCAAATGCCATAACTGTGGTGCCACCCTTCCAGCCCTCACTTGTATCTTTTACTTTAATTTTATTTTAGGTCATTAAAATGAAATTGCCAATACAATGATTACCTTTCCAATTAGCCATCTTCCTGCTGTACTGGAGCAATTTAGAAAATCAATTATCAAAAAAACTGACCAAAATAGACTTGTGCACTTTGCTACCCTTAAAACAAACAGAAAACTGAAATCTAATTATTTAACTCAACCAATAATTTAATGTAAATATTAAGAACTGCAGTTGGGCACAGTGGCACATGCCTATAATCCCAGAAGCTTGGGAGGCTCATACAGGAGGATCTCAAGTTCAAGGCCAGCTTAAGCAATTTAGTGAGACCCTGTCTCAAAATAAGAAACTAAAAACAGTTGGGGATGTAGCTCAGTGGTAAAGCAACCCTGAGTTAAATCTCCAGCATAAAAATAAACAAACCAACAATAACACTCTAGAGACAGAATAAACTATTTTTTTCGGTGCTGGGGATTGAACCCAGGGCCTTGCACACACAGGCAAGTGTTCTACCTCTGAGCTACACCTCCCGCTGCCCTTCCTTTTAAATTTTGAGGCAGGGTCAAGTTGCCCAGGTTGGCCTTGAACTTTGAATCCTCGTGCCTCAGCCACCTGAGTAGATGGAATGACAGAAGTGAGCAAATGCCCTTTATGAAAATAAATTAGTCACAATCTCCACCAAATGTTTCTGTGCGGCTCCCAGAGCCCTGCCATATTTCACAGCTATCTGGTTCCATAAAGTACACAGAGAAGCTTATTTAAGACATTCCTAGCACTATTCAGTACCATACAACACGATGACATCAGGTATGTCTTTGTTGTAACTATATGAATCATAACAGGTTTAGCCATCTGTTTTGTAAGAGGACTTGTGGACATTCTAAATATACAGCAGGTTACATATTAATGCTTCCAAAATGCAAACATTCCTCTCAAAAAAACGAGTACTGTTGAAACCTACATTAAATAATAGCAGCAGCAAAAACTACTTGCCCAGGCAACGACTCTGGAACTACACTACAGGTTAGAACTGCTACGTTAGGTATGTGTGACAATGCTGATCCTTCTGTCTGCTAGTGTCCTTCCATCAAGTCCTGCAGAGCCACAGCCCCCTAAGTGTCTGTGGTCTCAAACTCCCATTATTCAGAGAGGTCATCCTAAGAAAATAAAGCCAGAAGGTCGGTCCTGTCATCAGGGACTCTTTTTCTTGGCTTTATATTGGGAATAGATTTCCAGTAGACTGGGATTACAAAAGGTGTCTCCATTAGAACAAATAAACTTGATTCATCTTACAAACAGATCATCTAGTTTCAGGTTACTTTTGGCTTTCTCTCCCCCTCCCCAGAAGATCTCTAGAATGCTGTGGGACAATCTGGAAACTGTCATTGTCCCTCAAAGGCACAGGTGCAAAACTGCAAGAGTGTTAGTCTGGGCACTTCACGGTCCTGCTGCTTCTCCCTACAGACTCCTTATTCAGCAGTGCCAACTTCAGAAGACTCAAGTTTTATTTATTTTTACTAGGTGAGGTAGCAATTTGCTCACGCTTCAGTGACACATGAACTTAAGATCTTGAGTTCTTCTCTAAGAAACTGCCCTCTCCCAGGGAGCCTGACAGGCCTCACCAGGACGCTCTGCGCACTCCATCTGCAGAGCAGCCAGGCACCAGGGGAGGAGCTCCTGCCTCTAGAGAGCAGCTGCTCCCTGTGCACAGCGATCCCAGCTCATCACTGCGCTTGCATAACCAACCTTGCTCACAACTGTAACTTAGGCACTCCTTCTGTAGAAGCAAAACCTGTTGCAACTGCAGCATCCAGGACAGCTCATGTGCATCTGGTTTTATTTGTATTTCTGCCATTTCATCACATACACATAGTACAAAACTATGCTTTGCTATTAAATATTTATAAAAAGTCAGATTTTTTTTTTTTCTTTTTGGCACTGGAGATTGAACCCAGAGCCACTTACCCACTGAGCAACATCCCCAGTCCTGTTTATTCTTTTAAGTCAGAACCTCACTAAGTTGCTTAGGGTCTTGCTAAGTTGTTGAGACTGACTTCTAACTTGTGATCCTCCTGCCTTAGCCTCCTGAGTTGCTGGGATTATAGGCGTGCACTATGGTGCCTAATCCAGCCATATTTTTTCTCAAAGCAATACATATCATTGCTAGCTTTTTAAGCAAGCTACTACTCCCCAATGAGAAAACATTTAATAAGGAGGCATTTACTCAAATCAAAATAATCTAAAAATAGTTGTCAGCTTTTAACAGAGGTTATCAAACAAGCAGCAGCAAAGGTAAAATATGTACATACTCTGTTCATTTTCACAAGAATACATGGTTTTCCTTTGGAATAGCCAAAATCAGGATCAGCCACACCACTGCATTCGTGAAGTAAGACAAGGGGGAACTGACATGCAGAATAAACTGGACCCTTCTGTTCAAAAAGTACTCCATCAGGACAGGCTCTGAGATCCTTCTGTTGGTCTACAGAATATGCTAAAAAGGAAACATGGTCAAAAAAAAAAAAGATCAGATACAATCAGGAATACAGCATCCTTCGGACAATATTCAAAGATACAAACAGCAATGCTATAATCACTAGATAAAACATTAGGGGAAGAACACTAACACTAACTTTACTGCATTCCAACAACTGTACAAACTGATTATAGAACAATTTCCTTTGTCACCATTAGGTGGCACCAGCCATGGTTATAGCATTACCTAAAAGACTTTTCTGTGCTTGGACCCTCCCACCCCCGCAAAAAAAATAAACCACCATGGGTAAGGACTTAGAGCACTGCTACTGCCCTCATGGAGCTCACACTCTCGTGAGATAAACGTCAAGTATAAAATCCTAACCGCATGACACACCACGAGGACCCTCCGTACTTCCACAATGAGGAGAAGGCAACAGAGCTAAGAGAAGGGGATGTGCAAGCCAAGGAGGCTGAGGAGGCTGGGGGAAAGCACTTAGGGAAAGAAAGGCAGAAGCCAGACCAGGTTAACTCTTGAAAGCTGGGTTAATGAACTGGAGGAGGGGGGGGCACATTTTACCACAGAGCCAACAGCAATCTGCTGAATGGTTCAAAACGGGAAGGAGTAACGGTGGCACGACCATACTTCTGCCATGACGACATTTACGCCAGGGTTGACTAACGTGGGGAACCAACCAAGAGAAATAAACAGGATCCTAAAAACCAGACAGGACGGCGTTAAAGCAGCCCAAGTAAGACATCATATTAGTTTAGAGAAAGGCATTTTTAGTAAAGATGAAGGCAGCTAGGTGAATTCAAAAGTATAAAGGTATACAACTTGGAAATGGGAAGAGCAGAGGGAGAAATGCTCTGCACCGGGAGCAGGGTCAGTGCACAAGTCTGATCTCCTGGCCCTCAAAGAACTGTGTCTAGAGCAGACACTAATGACCAATAAACGGCAGAACGACACCTCAAAAGAACAGCTGGTGCGCCTGGTGCCCGGACACAACCAGTATCATCAAAAGCTGCCTAAACTGAATTCAACAGAAACAGAAACAAAATGTCAAAGGAACTGCTTTTTAAAGGAAGCACAGATCTTTTCACCTTGAGACAAAAAAAAAAGTATTTTTTGTCAAATTTTGGTTTCATATAAAAAAAACTACATTATTTTGAGAACTTCGTATACCTGGGGGAGGGGGGCTTGCTGGTGACTGAACCCAGAGATTTGTACATGCTAAGTCACACCCCAGCCCCATGTGTTCATTTTTTTTTTAAGAAAGAGGGACAGTGAGAGAGAGAGAGAGAGAGAGAGAAGCAATTTTTATTTAGTTTTTCATGTGAACTTTGTTGCTCCAACACTTTGTTGTGTATGTGGTGTTGGGGTTCGAACCCGCATACTTGCGCATGCCAGGCAAGCACCGTAACTGCAGAGCCACCGCTCCAGCCCCCATGTGCTCATTTAAACGCAGAGAATGGGGGCTAGAGCGGTGGCTTGTCCAGCATTCGCAAGTACACAGGTTCAAACTCCGGCATCCACCTGCACAACCAAGTGTCAGAGCAATGAAGGCCGTGTGAAGAACTCAATAAAAACGGATTCTCTGTCTCTCTCTCTGTCCTCTTTAAAAAAAAAATAAAAAATAAAAGCAGAGAATGATCTGGGTATTTGGAGCACAGAGGTAAACTCTGACAGCACCAGGACTCCCGCTGCTTCCCTCTGCAAAGGGAACACTGGAGTCCTTCCCCAGTTTCCCCAAGGGCGCCTCTCAGTGCAGGTGAGCTCAACAGTGACTGTGTTCCATCATGAAACCTCTACTTCCACACAAAATCACTGCAAATGCAAGGAGACAGGGTGAGCGGCGAGACTGCAAAGTCCCTGCAGGGGCGTGATGCAAACCTCATAGACAGGTCACCTAGAAACAGCTTCAAATTGAGAAAGACTAAGAGATAATAAGAAAAAAAAATGAACTGGGGCTGGTGTGCTAGCTCAGCAGTTATGGTGCTTCCTGGCATACACAAGGATGCGGGTTCAAACCCCAGCACCACATACACAAACAAGTGTTGGAGCAAAGAAAGCCACCTGAAAAACTAAATAAAATTGATTCTCTCTCTCTCTTTTTTTTTCTCTCTGTCCCTTTCTCTCTTAAAAAAAAAAAAACTAAAGATATTACCACCAATCAAGTCCAGCAAAATATTCTAGCCAGTGAAAAACAGACAAATTTAAAGAACCCTAATGAAAGAATTCTAAAAACAAAATTAAAACCTTGCAGAAAAGAAAAAAGGCAAACAAAAGCAACTGAGCACGTTTAAGAGCCTGGATTCAATCCCCAACATATCTACCTCTGTCCTCCCCCCACGCACGCACAAATACATGAAGAATAAAAAAAAGAAGGTAGGAGCAAAGGAAAAGTGGGTCCAACCTAACACAAGCGTCTCCCCAGACAGCTAACCTCAGCTACAAAGGCAGAATTAGGTAAACAGCCCCTTATCAGTATCACTACCCGAGACGCAAAGGACTCAGTGGTCTGGGGATACAGCTCAGCGGCACAGCACTAGCCCAACGTGCCGAGGCCATGGCTCAACCCAGCACATGAAAAGCACTCATGGGCATAATTTTACATAATACAGATTTTATTAATCAAACATTTTTTAGTTTTAATGTAGACATAAATGTTATGTTTCAAACGTGGTGTACTTATTACAGAACAGATAAAAAAAAAATCAACTGTCCATAAGCTTAGATCCCTCATGGCTTTCCATAGATTAGAATATTCTTAAAACTGATTATAAAACCAACTTATAAGTCTTTTCAGTTGTGTTTAAAAAGAGGGGAAGTGCCAGGTTGTGATGGCACGCACCTGTAATCCCAGCATCTTGGGAGGCTGAGGCAAAAGGATCACAAGTTCAAAGTCAGCCTCAGCAACTTGGCAAGGGCCCGTCTCAAAATAAAAAATAGAAAACAGGCTAGGGATGTGGTTCAGTGGTTAAGAGCCCCTGGGTTCAACACCTGCTACCAAAACAATAAATAAAACAAAATAAAAGGGTTGGAGCACTGGCTCAGTGGTTACGGTGCTTGCCTGGCATGTGCAAGGACAGGGTTCAAACCCCAGCACCACGTACACAAAGAAGTGTTGGAGCAATGAAAGCCACATGAAAAACTAAATAAAACTGATTTTCTCTCTCTCACACACTGTCCCTCTCTCTCTTTAAATAAATAAATAAAATTAAAAATAAATAAAAAGGAGAGGGGCAAAACAAACTTAAGAATGTTTCTAGATCATCATCTGGTGCTAGATTCTATATAATAACTTAAAATCTTTACCTTACTCTAAGAAAAGATACTTACATGTTAGAAACTTCTTAAGGTCTTTAACGTACCCTTCATAGGAACTTGGATCTGAAATACTAAATGTATATTCCAATGCAGTTACTGGTTTTGGAAAAACCATAAGTCCTAAAAAGAGATTAAAGAAAAAAGGAGTGAAATTAATATATCAAATTCTCCTTTTCTTCTCTTAATTCTTACCGACAAAAAGTACATCTCAATATATAAAATGGAAAGTTGTGCCCCACAGGTATGCTAAAACCAGCAACAACTTCCTATCTCTAATTATGAAAGTTAAGTCATCTAAAATCACAGCAAATTAAAATATTTAAACCACTTCAGGATACCAATTAGAAATGGCCCCTGAATTTGATTCTTTTCAGTTAATTATATTCTCTATTCCTTACTTTTAAAAGATAAAATTTTACTTTGAATTTTTCATATTCATTTTACATCAAATATCTTTTTAGGTTGTGCCAACTTGTCATTAACACACAAAGAAAATTTTTAGCAAATCAGTCTAAGCATTTTTGTCATTAAATGATAACTATGAAAACATTCATAAAGATACTTTTATCTTTTTCAATTAAAGAAGCCTATTCATTTAAAACTCTATGGTAAATATTCTTCCCTCAATAGTAAACATTGCTCAATCATTAATATGTGTTTTTCACATACTGAGTTTGGAGTACAATCACCAACGATTTCATATCAGTGTACATAGAGCATGTTAACAATCATAACCTTAAAAAATGCAAACATACTTATTTAAATAAATGATCTTTTAATATAAACCTTGTATATATCTAATCGTGTAGTGCTGTGTACACACATGTATGCATACATATGTATTTATACCTTCATACTATGTAAATACTATATAAATACACTGGATAAAAAAATTTAAGTAGCTGATTTAAAAACTGTATTTAGGGGCTTGAGTGGTGGCTCAGCAGTCAGAGCACTTGCTAGGCATGTGCAAGAACCTGGGTTCGAACTCCAGCACCATGTATACAAGTGTCAGAGAAACAGAGGCCAGGAGAAAAAATAAATAAAATTATTCTTCCTCTTCCTCACTCCCTCTCTCTTTAAAAAAACAAGAACAAAAACTGTATTTAAAAACCCCCGAATACATTTTACTGCTTATATATTTCATGACATTATAATTAATGTCATGAAATATATAAGCAGTAAAATGTATAATTAAATATTTCTGAAAAAGACTATGTCCAACGGTAAGTTCACATAAACTTAGCAAGAAACAATTATTTTTGAACTAATCTAGATAGAAAGAAAACAGGACCTATAGTGAGAGATGAGGGAAAATAGTGTGGTGCTAAGTCTAATATTTGGTCAAATAAACTAAGAGTAGAGAGAAACTTATTCAGGATACTTAGACAAATACCAGCTACAGACAAAGGAAACCATTAGAACAAACTGCTCCACAAAAATGGTTGAGGAAATTGGCTCTGTTTGGCTGCTGACGTGGATAGCTCAGGAGCCCATGGGGTGAGCGGGGACCGAGATCAGGGCTCCCCAACCCAGCACCAGGGCAGCTGGGCTGAGTGTGCTGTGTCCAGCTGCGCCCTGTGCATGGGGCTGTTGAGGAGCACCCTGTACCTCTCGCGTTCTAACAGCCAACAACTTCTCCAGACAAAGGACCAATGACCACTGGTTGAAAACCAATGCTCTAGCAAGGCGCCCCCAGCTGAACCACCTTGCTAGCCTGCTGACCCAGCCATCCCAGCTATCCAAACGCACCTCCAGGAAGAGCCTTTCCTTGTCGGTCACCATCTCTACCAGTTATTCACATTTTGGGGAATTGTATACACTAGAATTCTATTCAAAATTGTTTCCTTCTCTAAAATTGCCAGCACCAGGGTGGGGGATGCCATCACAAGGTAGAGTAGATGCCCAGCATGTGTGGGAGGCCCTGGGCCACATCTCCAGCACCGCCAATGAATGAGTAAAAACGGCCAGCACCTTGAGGACTACGGCCATAGCCAACAATCAAGAGAGCTGGCATTCACAGGCTGTTTCCAAAGGATAAAGTCAGGAGGTAGAAAAGTATAATTTAGGTAGGCATTTCTGGTTTTCACTAACGTGTTCTGTCACAATGGACAATTTCTTTTTGGAAGACAACAGAGAAAAATCAAACATAATAGAGTACTTATTTTATTCTCTAATGATGTCATTATTTAACATTTTCTGTCAGTTTGATACTAGCCAATGAGAACCATAAAGCACGTATTTTATGAGACTAATGGTCTAACCCAGGCCAGAACTGAATAAGCACTTAACCCGTAAATTCTTCATGGCAAAATGAAAGTGTTATATAACATTCATAAATTGTAACTAGACTGTTCAAAAACGAAACTCCACTAAAATTCTCAATATTCATTTCTGTTCATTCTTGACTCAAGAGCTACCAAGGGGGAAAAGTTATCAGGAAATGAATGTGAAGGTCTTTAAATTGGTTTGTAAATATTAAGCAACAAAAATAAAATCATCCATATTACTGGACTCCAAGGTTTAATTAACTATAGAACAGATCTGTTAAAAGTTGTAAGTATAGCGTGATTACCTGGACTAGGAATCTGGTCACGATATTTCGGAACCTCGTCGTTCAGAGTCTGGAGCATAACCCACATTGTTAATGTGAAGAGTGCAGCCAAGAACCCATAGAAAACTAGGTAGAAGAGCAAGACCAAACCTGCAAAAGAAATTAACCCGTGAAATGAGAGACACACATACACACACACATTTGGCCGAGTTAATTAAAAAACACAACAGAACAAATCATGTTTATTGCGAGGCTCTGAGCCCAAGCATTGCCATGCACACAGCCAAAGAACCTCACATTGAGGATGCAGCAATCTGCCCAAGCAAGGTACTTCAGCAGGCAGCACTCATCCTCCCCCAGCCCTCCTTTCCTCTGGTACTTCCAAAGAAAAGTAGCTTCTACCACTCATGTTCTAGTTCAAAGTCAGAGCTTTGTAATCCAGCACACAGGGGGGTTTCCCAAAATGAACTTGAAGCTCTCTAAAAGAAAAGATTGATTTTAGCTGGGACAACTCTCCCCTCCAATACATTCTCATGTTTAAGTAGCAAATAGAGAAGAATTAGTAAATTTAACCTGTATTCCACAGACAGTAATTATTTGTACAAATTTGTTCAAAAAAGTGAGTTAAGAACAATAACCAGGAAATGTGCAGAGTGCGCACAATCATGAAGAAGGTAGTCCACGAACAGTTTAGGAAACGCTGGTCGAGTGGAAGGGCTCGTGCAGAAGTGAGAGGAGGGCAAGACCAGAAGCAGGCACGCCAGCCAAGGCCCTCAGCTCTACTGGTAGGTACAAAGCAAGATCTGGCAGACAGCAACAGCAAGGGCTTAACCCCTTCCTTCACGATCTGAAATGATCAGATATATCCCAACCAGTACTTTATTTTGGGGAACTCCCAAAAAGAGGGAGAAAAAAAAAAGGTAATTTTTTTTTTTTAGTATCTCTATCCAAAATTCTAACACCAGAAGTCACCAAGATTATATATCAGAATATAGTTATGTCATTCATTTATACTTAAGTGTTTAAAAATAAACTGATTAAAGACATTAAACTATTACAGCAATAGTGAAGAATACTGAACTCCACAGAGCTGAAATCATGTCAGCTTTAGTTCCCAGTCTTACAGCTATTTTTTTTGTTTGCCAGACTCTGCTCCTCACAGAGGGGCTAGAGAAGGCCTTCCTAAGGGAACCCCCATTGAACCACAATGATGAGTAACTGTGGTGGGCCTCTAAAATTTCTATACTGACACATCTCTGAACACATTAGTCTTCCCCAGCGGGGTGGGGCTATACAACTTTCTTCTGATTCTCAAATGACCCCATGAACCCAAAACAGATTAAGCCAGAAGTTCGATGAGTTTCTCAATTATAGGTCAGGAAATCAGTCCAGACCCCCATTTTTTTCAAGTAAAGGGGAAACAGTTAAAACAATTTCATTTTAATTTAGACTAGCATCCCCCCTCCCACCCAATTACCAGGAGGCCAAGACAGTGAGCGAGAGAACACAAGGAAGAGAGGACAGGAGTGTCACCTTCAGGCAGCATCACCCCTACCACACACTGCGATCTGCTGCAGAAAAAGAAAAGGAAGACCAATCTCAAAGGAGTGATCCATCTGGCAGAGAGGGAGATGAAGCACAGAAAGCTCACAGGCTACTTGACCAGACAAAGACAATGTTTCTTTCAGATCCAGATTACTGCAGGAAATATGGATAAAATCCTCTACACAGACCGAGGCGGGAAACACATGAACATAATGGGTGCAGCTCACACCACGGCATCGTCAACGCATCATACAAATTCAGCTAGAGTCACTTGGAACAAGGTACTAACCAAGAGTTTGGTTATGTAGCAGTGCTTTTAAGTCATCTCAAAATGGTCTTATACTACTTTGATCTTAAATTTATCGAAAAAATAATGTACACGAATTTATAAAAGTTACAAAACAAATACAAAGCAGACATGAATAAGCTGTATTCAAATCTGCTTTCTAAAGAACCACTGCACAATGAAAACAATGATTTTGAAGCTTCCTATAAAGTTTTGTTCAGAAAACATCCACAAATCAACAGCCACGTCAATTGCACCCACGTACCTGCGTCCCCTTCCACACTGAAGCATGTTCTCCCTACCTGATGGAAGATTCGTAAGCCTGACACTTAAAAATGAAGACTAATCTCTCTTGAATGTATGAAAGACCATTCATCAGCATAGTGATACTTGGCCAACTTAACCTCCTCCTCGTCCCTTATGAAGGGGAAAAAATACTAGAAAACAAAAAGAAGTTGCAGATTGTTGCTTTTAACCTCAGGGTAGACTTGGAGTTAAGCCAGTGCCTTTCCTGGGGGCACCCTAGGTCCGTAAAGGTTAGGAATAGGAACCCTATTCAATGCACCATGTCTGCTCTGGGTGCTAGTTCTTTTTTTTTTTAAGAGAGAAACAACTTTATTTAGTTTTTCACATGCCCTTAGTTGCTCCAACACTTAGTTGTGTACGTGGTGCTTGGGTTTGAACCTGGGTCCTTGTGCTTGCCAGGCAAGCGCCGAAACCGCTGAGCCACCGCTCCAGCCCCTGGGTGCTACTTCTTGAGTTAAGTGAGCCAACGATAAATAGTAGGATACTAATGCTCCCCAGTTAAAAATCCTGCTAATTAAAAAAAAATCCTGCTAATCTCCTTAAGTCATTACCCAAGTGAAGAAACTAACATGGGCTTAAATTCTGAAGAAACATCAGTGTTTTTTACGTGGTCTTAAAAGTCAAGAAACACAACCAAAGGCGCTCTCAGTGCCACAGTTCAATGCTCTAAGCGCATTTTCTTACTGGCACATGTCATTCTCACAGTACAGCAGCACAACCAAAGGTGCTTCTTGATTTTCACTCTGAGATCTAAGAGCACACGACAGAAGAGCACTTGTCCAACAAAGATTCCTTCTCTTCCACAGGCACTGAGCCTCTTCCTTCTCTCCTCACTGCTGTCCTTGAGAAGCCCCAATTTTTCAAATCCTTTCTGCTTTCCTGTGCATCTAGGAAAAGGAGAAATGGGCCCTGTCCCTCTACTGCACCCCAACCCCCACCTGTGTGGACCATGCACCGGAGCTCCGTCCCCCACAAGGCTGCCACTGCAGAGGTGCCCGGCTTCAGGTTACCAGTCTAGCAGGTTCCTCCTGTCCCTTTGGTGGTACCAGTCAACAGAAAAACCAACAGAATTCAGCAAACAGCTCGGTTTAGGAAAACAAATGTATTCCAAAGGCAACACACAGGGTTGAGTCTGGAAGAGAATACAGCTTCTTCGCTCTTTCCTCCAGGAATCAGGGCAAGTCTTCCTCCCAGCACAAATTCTCAACCAGGTAGCTAAACTTTAGCTTCAGTGTCTAGTTTTAACTGGGGTCTCCTTACGTAGGTAAGAGAGATTAACTTGAGGGCTCCATTACCACTCTGCCTTCCCTGGAGGTCTGGCCAGCTCAAAGGCTCAACTCTTGGTTGGTCCAATGGGAACCCATCTCCATCCAGAAGTTAACTAGGGCGCCCCCCCCAACTCCTTAGCATAACAAAGAGATTGCTATTACTCAGGAATTCAACTGTTTTTAGAAGTGTTTTTTTTACATTCCTTCCAGCAGGGTTCTGATTGCTCCATGTTTATCAACACTGCTAAGGAGGTAGAGCATCTTTTCAGGAACTTCTTGGCATTTCGATCTTTTTTTTTTTTGATAAGCATCTATTCAGACTCTTTGCCCATTTTTAAATTGGGTTGCTTAATTTTCTATTATTGAATTCTAAGAGTTCTTTACATATTATTTGGTGCTGGGGTTCAAACCCACGGCCTCACACTTGCTAGGCAGGCACTTGACCCCTGCCCTTTTCAAAATTTTGAGACAGGCTCTCCCTAAATGGCTGAGGCTAGCTTTGAACTTAGGATCCTCCTGCCTCAGTCTCCCAAGCAGCTGAGATTACAAATGTGAGTCACCCAGATTTTTTCTTATTTTATGAGCTGTCATTTCGTTTTTATGATAATCTCTTAAAGTAGGAAAGTTCTTAGTTTAAAATGGACCTACTTTTTCTTTAAATTCCTTGTGCTTCTGTAGTCATAACTAGGACACCAATGCCTAACCCAACACAGGAAGACTTGCATCTGTTTACTTCCAAAAACTTCATCGTTTTAGCTCTTACCTTCCTATCTTTGATCTGCTGTTTATTTTTGTACGGGGTTTGTGGTAGCAGTCCACCTTCATTGTTTCATATGTGAATGTCCAGTTGTGACAGAACTCTTTGTTTAGAAAAAATTACTCTATTGAAAGAAAGCATGCGTACTAATTCTTATCATAAAATACATGTAGATATGTAGATGTATGAACACACATTTTATACATTATAATCACTGTAACATGAAAAAATTAAAGTAAGATTACCTGCCTAAAATTAATCTATGTGGTACCCACCTGGTCTGCTCCCTCAGGGAGCTCAACCTGTGTTATCATTTCTACTCAGGAATTCTCATTCTCTGGAAAAGATATAACATTCGAGTACCCTGTGTTACTCTTTGGTAACAGATATTTACATGAGTAAGATCTATTCCATCTCTCCAACAGCTCAGGTATCACAACTGTACAGGAGATGCGTAAACAAAGGATTACACACACCAAGGGGTGGGGGGAGACTCCTCTAGCAGGGAGAGGAAGGAAAGGACTTTCATCAGAGGCTCCCAAAAAGGAGAGCACAGGCAGCTCTGGGGCAGATGAAATGCAGCAGGAGCAGCGAGTGGGAAGAACTCTGCTCCTTGCCCATGTCAAGCAACCAGCCACAGACTTATGGAATGGGAACATGGGGCTTGGGCTGAAAAACTAGGCTGGGAAAAGCTACAGGAGCAGGGAACTTCCACACCTACAGCCACGTGTGGCTACCTCCATCACTGAATGCTGGGTAATGGCCAAAGAGGAGGGGCTGGAGCAGTGGCTCAGGATAAAACCTCTAAAAATTAGGATGATAGGGGCTGGAGCAGTGGCTCAGTGGTTACAGCGTTTGCCTGGTGTGCACAAGGACACAGGTTCGAAGCCCTGCAACACCGTACACAATGAAGCCACATCAAAAACTAAATAAAATTTGATTCTCTCTTTCTCTCACTGTTCCTCTCTATTAAAAAAAAAAACAAAACCCAGGATGATAAGGCCAGGGATGCAGCTCAGTGGTTGAGGGCCTGCTTGGCACGAAAGGGGCCTTGGGTTCCAATCTGACAATCTCAATCTGACAATCTGAGCACGGGGAGATGTGTTATAATAGCAAACAGAACATGGAAAAACAAAAATAATTATATAGAATATAGAGTAAAAAGAGAAAGGTTAAAGATCAGATGCCACATTCTGATTACTGAAATAAACTTAGTGGATAAGCTAAACTGAAGAGTCAAACCAACATAATCAAAGGACTGTCTTGCATCTAGAATAAAGAACTTATACACAAAAAAGGGGATAAAAGAAATACATTTTAAAAATGGGCCGGCCATAGATTCGAACAGAAACTTTACCAAAAATAAAAGGACTGCAAAAATAAGTTCATAGAAAGTGCTCAACAGCATTGGTCAACAGAGAAGGGGCAAAGATCCCAACGAGTTTCCATGCACTTGCCAGAATGACCACACCATGCACCCGCCCAGAAGTGAGCAGCTGTAACTCTCACTCTTGTGGTGGGAACGTAAAAACAAAACAAACCCATTCTGGAAAAAATCTGACAATCTTTTGAAAAGTTAGCCACAGGCACCTACATAGAATCCAGTGAGTCGACTCCAGGTTTACACCTCAGCTTCACATCAGTGTTCTGCCACTTCACACACCCAAATGTCCATCCTCAGATGAGTAATTACTATCAAGTGCATCTACACCATAGAGAACTCAGTAACAAAAAAGAATGCACCATGGATACACAGAAAACGTGGATAAATCTAAAAATAATTAGGCTAAGTCAGCTCCTCCTCCCTGAAAAGGGTATGTATCACATGATTCCATGTATTTCAGATGTGAGAAAATATATCTGAATATGTTCCTTATCTTGACTAGCGTGGTAATTTCAGGG
The DNA here is from genome assembly GCA_004027875.1 of Aplodontia rufa. Classification (NCBI taxonomy): domain Eukaryota; kingdom Metazoa; phylum Chordata; class Mammalia; order Rodentia; family Aplodontiidae; genus Aplodontia; species Aplodontia rufa. Next base: position 57,499 of record PVKS010002545.1, read on the forward strand.
TACAGTGCATGTGTGCTCGACCCCTCTGTTCTCAAGCTCAAGCCGTGCACCTTCAGTAACAATACTTCACTTACCGCTTTGGCTAGAATGGCAGGGTTAATCTGAGCCTTGTTCACTCCTTTACCCTGGCTGTCCCTTGTCCTCTGTCCTCTCCCCTTCCCTGTGTTTTGAGATTCTTTTTTTTTTATTTATTTACTTATTTATTTTTGATGCTGGGAATTGAACCCAGATCCTTGTGCATGCTAAGTACCAGCTTTATGTGTTTTGAGATTCTGAAAATTGTTTGTTACAGCTTATTTTGTATTAAAAAGACAAAGCTAAAAAAAAAAAAAAAAAAAAGGATACTTCTCTTACCTATTTTTTTGAGATGGGGTCTCACTACGTTGATTAAGCCAGGCTTGAACCCCGGCACCCAAGTGATGCTCAGCTAGGTCTCCTGAGTTACAGGTCACTTCTGATTACAGGAGCAAAGGGTTTTGTTCTGTTATGTGGTAAAGTAGGACTTGATTTTTTTTTTTTTAGCTATACTGTCTTGATTTATTTTAATCATTGTTGGAGAAAAACATGCTATTCATTAAAACAAAGACCAAATTCATAGGCCAAACTCCACAAAAAAATTAATAAAACTAACATTTTTTCACTTTTAAAAGTTGTCTTGGGCTAGAGTAGGGGCTCAGCATTTGGGGCACTTGCCTGGCATGCACGAGGACCAGGGTTCAAACCATGTATACAACTAAATGGAGGAAAACCAAAAACCAAATGAAAAAATAAAATTAACTCATACTCTCTCTTAAAATAAAAACAAATAAATAAATAAATAAATAAAAGTTGTCTTAACAGCTGAGAATGTGGCTCAGTGGCATACATGAGGTATGATTCCCAGCAACACACACACACACACACACACACACACAGATTAAAAGCTGCCTTGACAAATCTAAGACAAAGCTGGGTGCTGTGAAGCTTGCCTGTAATCCTAGCTCTTCAGGCAGAAGGCTGAGGTGGGAGGATCACAAGTTTAAGGTCAGCATGGACCCTATTTCAAAATAAAAAAATTAAAATGGCTGGGGATCCAGGTCAGTGGTAAAGCACCCCTGCATTCAATCCCCACTACTAGGGGGAAAAATCATGACATATCAAAAATGTCCTTTAACCAGTGTGAATATAATAAGCAAAAGACTGCAGGCATTCCAAAAACTGGAAACTAAACAAACATAAAAATATGCTTAGTTATAGATATCTGTGATATTGCATATTAAAACAGCCAGACATCAGCATCCCATCACAATGGGAAAAAAAATCTAAAGAGTGACAATATCGAGTACTAAAAACGTTGAAGAGAAAACATACTCTTATCCATTGTTGGGAGTGTAGTTTATACAGCATAAACTAGAGATTCCATTTCCCAGTTTACCCGAGAAAAATAGTTGTACATATACACAGCATGTATTTCATCAAAAAGAAATATATAGCCAGGTAAAGTGGTGCGTCCCTGAGACTCCAGCTAGTCATCAGGCTGAGGCAGGAGGACAGCCAGTGTGGGGCCAGCCTGGGCAACAGAACAAGACCATCTCAAAACACCATGCAATTATTCAAAGGAATGAGACAAATCTACACATACTGACAACAATCAAGGCATACTAAATAAAAAAAGTTCCAGAACATGTAATTTTCCTGTTACTCATGTAAAAATGCAGAAACATAAAATTACTTATTTCAAATATCCCATCATATGAATATGCTAAAAAAGGATTCACGGAAAAACTGACAAACATCTGCAGGACTGGTAGAGACAAGAGAGTCAGGCACAGCAGCCCACACCTGCAGTCCCAGCAACTCAAAGGCTGAGGCAGGAGGGCCTCAAGTTCAAAGCCAGCCTCAGCAACTAAGCGAGGCCCTAAGCAGCTTAGCAAAACCCGATCTCAAAAAGGGGGGAGGGGGTCCGGGGATGTTGCTCAGTGGTTAAATGCCCCTGGGTTCATACACTCATTCTCAATTAGTAACATTTACAAAGGCACAGAAAAGTTGAATGAAATGTAACAACGAGCACCCATAAAACACCTATACTCTGCAAACATTTTAAATTTTCCTATACTTGTATCATTTTTTGGATGCATTTCAAGTTGCAAATGTCAGTATACTTTACCCCGAAAACACTTCAAAGTGCATATTAGCTAAAACTGAGGAATAAACTTTCATTGAAATATACAAATCTCCAATGTACCATTCAATGGGCTTTGACAAATAAATTAATTTATGATCCAAACCCGTTAGGACACAGAGCATTATCGTCACCTAAAATTTCCTCTTGTCCATTCCAGTCAGCCCCCAAGCCCACCACCCTAGAACCACCCACCGTTCTGGACTTTTCCCAGCACAGCTAAGTGCTGCCTGATTTAGAATTTCACAGAAATGAAATCATATAGTACGCACTCTCCTCAGTAAAGCTTTCTTTCCCATTCAGACCGCTGTGCGAGCAGCCATTGTTCTGCCTGTCTTTTCTTTTTACCACTGAGAGTAGTATTCCATTATTGAGACACACCAGCTTGTTTATCCATTCTCCTGCTGATGGAAACCTGGGCTGTTTCCAGTTTGGGGCTATTATGAATAGAGTCACTATGAACATTCTTGTCCAAGTGTTTTTGTGGATATGTTTCCATTTCTCTTGGATAAACACCTAGGAGTAGAATTGCTTACTCAGGGAGTAGGTATATATTTGCTTTCTCAAGAAACTGCCAAACTTCTATCCAAAGTAGATATATCATGTATTCTATTTTAAAAAGCATTAAACATAACGGAAGTTGAGGATGACAGTGAATTACTGATTATTCACATCTGTGTGTATTAAAACTTCAAATGACGCTGTCTTTTTTTATTTCTGCTACATTATAGTAACAAAGCCAAAAATCCATATCCCATTCAGACCAGTTCAGATTTCCTGAATCTATAGCTTCTTCAAATAGAAGAAATCACATGTTCCAACAGGCACTGCGTGGCCAGCAAGCCTAAAATACTTTAAAATTTGCTGCCTCCTATTCTAAAGGATTTACATAGGCCTTGTTTTTAATTCTAAAGAGACATTTGAAACTCACACGACTTTTCTCTACTATAGAAGAAACTAAGGCCAACAGACTTTTTGTTGTTGTTGTTGTAAAGAAAGAGGGGACAGAGAGAAAGACAGAAGCACCTTTTATTTAGTTTTTCATGTGACTTTCATTCCTCAGACACTTCATTGTGTACGTGGTGCTGGGGTTTGAACTTGCATACTCACTCGTGCCAGGAAAGCACCTTAACCACCAAGCTACCAGACTTTAAGTGACTAATCTAAACTTAAGATGTGGATGTGGAATTAAAATTTAGGTCTATATTCTCAGACCTAGTCTGGTCATCATCTTAACATTTAGTGTACCTCTGAGACACGTGAAGTAAAAATAGGTATACTGATAGGCTCACTTTTACTATAATGCTCTTTCTGGAAACTTCTGAATGATGATCTGAGTGACAGAATCATACCTTCCTATACAATGAATGCCACAAATAAAAATTCCACAGAGTTAAGCAGATTAACCCCATGCTCAAGTTTAACCCAAGGAGTAGATGAATCACAATTAGAAACTGATTAAATGACAATTTGTTCACCCAGAAAATATTAAGTGCTTACTAGGTAGATGCGGTACAGACATAAAATGCAGGTGCAAATCCTGTTTTCTGAGAGCATCTAGTTAGTAGAAGCAATATGTGCATGTGTACACACCCACACACAACAATAAGCTAAGATGCAAAGGTCTGAGTGTGCTAGGCACAGTAGCACAGGCAGTGCATCCCAGGAACTCAGGAGGCTGAGGCAGGAGGACTGCAAGCTGGTGGCCAGCCTCAGCAACATAGCAAGGACCTAAGCAATTTAGTCCCTGTCTCAAAATAAAAAATAAAAAGGGTTGTAGCTCAGCAGTAAAGCAGTTCTGGGTTCAATAACCAGTAGTGAAAAAAGAAAAACAAAAAAGGGATGTTACAGGAAATAGGTGGCATTATTTTCACTTATCTGAGCATATCAGAAAAGCCTTATGGCATTCAAGTCAGGCCCGTGTAGAGGCAGGGAAGAATAATGTGCAGAGAATTCAGGGAATAGGAAAGGGAATGAGTGACCATCCCAGACCCAGGCATTAGAAACAAGTATCTGGCTACTACCTGGGGTGTGTGATGGGGAAGGAGTACAACAGGAAATGGCAGACATAAGCCAACATGTAAGAAATCCTGAGACTTCCTCAAACATAAAAGCAAGCAGTGGGGATCTAGACCATCTTGGAGTGTGGTGAGTAGCAGATCCAAGCTTTAGCCTTGGAAATAACTGCCCGCAGCAAGGTTACTCTGATTCCACCTGACTGCGTGTGGATTTTTCTGAAGATCTTGTATCAGGAGTTACAAGAGTTACTGACCCCACACATTGTTTTAAAATAGCAGAAAGTCAATTAACTATTTAACTTTGAAAAAAGATCTCATCTGGTGTTTTAAGATTTTTTAATCAGAGAACATACAAGAAAATGCACTATCAGATCCTGTTAAAGGGGGAACAGCATTAAAGGGTGTGTTACTTAAGGGCTGAGATTTGAAACAGGTGGCAAGGGTTATGGAGCTAAGAAACAAATGAGCATCCCAAGCATTCTATGAATGTATGTCTTCCACCACTGGGAGACGGTCAGAGAAATTAATTCTTGAGTTAACTGGAATAGTAATGGGGGTATTGGTCACAGACTAAAGAGATGTTATGGATATAGAACTGGCACAATTTGCCCAGATTTAGAGCCCAGATAACCAAAAGGATGCTGAAGCTATTATTAAAATCACAGACACAGGAGCAAGACAGGTTCAGTGGAGGAAAGGCAATGGGCTGTCTATCAGGCGGTGTCTAAGGTACTGGAGCTGCAGTTAGTTAAGACATCTAGGCCTCTCTCACTGTTGAGATGTGCAAGGAGGACTCTGAGAAAGACGTCAAACCAAGAAGCAAGATCTGTGACTGCGGCAGCTGTTTTATGAGACTGCTAGGAAAGATGAAGAGAAAGCAAGGCCAAGTGAGCACCTGAGAACCGGTGCTTAGGAAGCAGGGAGGATATAAGGGCCACTTTCTGTGGGCCTCATGCTGCCAACAGGCTAGAAACCACTATGAGAAAAGGACTCTTGCCTTGCAGTTACCATGGCGCCAGCAAAATACTAAGAGGAAATCACAGATGAGAGCTAGCGCCACAAACGACGCAGTAACAAAGTTGGAACAGGTATGTAGGAGGTTACTAAGCTAGAGAAATCTCCCTGTAGGGAAGAGGAGGATACTATTAAATAAACCCCTATTAAATTTGAGATCAGGTAACTTAAGGGGAAAAAAGTAGTCTTTATGAGGCTCTTGTAAAGCAGCAGCAGCTGAGGAAAACCATAAAGCCGGGGGGCAAGAGACTGCATAACAGCCCTGGTCCAGTTACCTGACCAGAGTACTGCCCCAACCTGCCACTCTCTCAGCTGCGTCCCCCCACGAGGAGCCGAGTGGAACATCTCTCAGCTCCCATCCCTGCACCCCAAGTGCTGGGGACAGAACCAGGGCTCTTGTACCACTAAAACTTTGATGAAAACCCATCAGTACTACAGCAAAATAAAAAAAGAAAGAAAACGTCCAAACATTGGGAGCACTATTACTGTGGAACAAATACCATTAAACACTAAGAACATTAAGAAAAGATGAGCCACATAGGAACATTTCACACTACTACTCACTCATTCAACCAGCTTTTATCACATTGCTGTTAAATGTCAGGACAAGCTAGGTGTTAGAGAATCAAAGATGTGTACAAGAAGCCCACAGAACTGGGGTTGGAGCTGTGACACAGAGCTTGGCAGGCAAGTCCAAGGCCTTGGATTCGATCACCAGCACTAGCAGAAGAAAAAGCAGCAGCTTACAGTCTAGCAAACTGGGAACAATAATAATATACAAAGTCAAACACTTAACCAGTGTGAAGGCAAAGAGCAATCCAAGAGCCTTCTAGAGATCAGGATATCAAAGCCAATGGTGCAGTAACCCGAGAGACACCCAGATGTGGGCAAGAGTTACCTGGGGTGGGAGAGGTGACAGCAGCAAAATAAGCCAGTGAGATTAGAGCTCATGCGTCACACTAAGGAGGCCTGAGGCAATGGAGACCTACAGGAAGATCTCCAACAGGCAGGAGGTTTCAGTAATACAAAAAAGCACGTGACTAGACATAGATTTGGAGTCCCAAGGGAGATAATAACTAGTCACCGAAACAGATATTAACTTTAAGCAGGAAGTGTGGAAAGCTACCACAAAGGTCATGAAGAGTCAAGGACCCCAACACATCTACCTCTATGCAAAAGACAAAGGAAAAATCACTCCCCTTAAACAGTAAATGATAAAACCAGCTGTGTATATAAAAATTTTACACAGTTTTACAAGCTTATTTTCATATAGCTAAAAGAGTGTTAAAATGTTAGTAATGGTTATACCAAAGTGACTTTAGAGGTGATTTTACTTCAAAATCAACATAATGAATACATAATTAGAAAAATAACCAATTTATCTTTCAAAAGTAAATGTTTTTCTATTATACTACCAGTGTTAAACAATTGGTCCTTAATAAATAATGATAAATTATGCAAAAGCTGTTATTATGGATAGCAAGTTTTTAAAAATTCCTTTTAGCACAACTAGTTTAATTTCTCTTTTTAAAGAGAGAGAAAGAATCAATTTATTTTTTCATCTAGTTTGTTTCTCTGACATTTAATTGTGTTATGCCATGCTGTGGTTTGAACCTGATTCCTTGCGCATGCCAGGCAAACGCTCTAACCACTGAGCAACCGCTCCAACCACCAACTAGTTTAATTCTATGTATATAATTTAATTTTTTTAAATCAAATTACATTGGGGGTGTGGCAAAGTTGTTCTTTAGCAATATTACAGCACACACTACCATACTATAATTATAATGATACCTGTAACATAACACAACACACTAACTTACCTCTCTCCCTCCCTCCACTACAGGACTACTTCCTGGACAGTCCAGAAGTGTTGTCTTACACCCGCTGGGTGACGGCTCAGGACATGCCCTGCCCTGCTCTGCAGCTGCTACACCCACCTCTGGCCTGCATTTATAACCTACACACAAGGTAAGGCAAGTCCTGTTACTTTGAGCGTTTTTGTAGTTTCATTAATGTCATTCTCACAGGACAAAGAGCACCACCTAACAAAACAAGGTGATACTGGGAGAACAAACACATTTGTCTTCCCCACTACAGTTAGACACCCAAGATGGGATGGAGTCTCATCTCCAGAGCAGAGTATTTACTGAGGCATGACCCAGACTGGAAGCAGGTAACTGAGAAAACGGCACTTCATGGACCTATAATAAAAGAAAAGGCACATGAACAAAATATAGGTGCTAAGTGTTGGTCCAGAATCCTGACTATGCTTGGAAATCAGGAATTCAAGTTTTAAATTAATGTAAATCTGAAGTATTTATTGAAAATTTTAATAAAAATAACAAACTCTGAAGAACCCCTCCAAGCAGATGCCTTTAAATGCTCTCACCTCATGGCACAGTTAAAAACAGGAAGAAAAAGGTCTGGCCTTGTAGTCTGGAGGACCAAGGACTCTACTCTGTCACTAACTCACTGGGCGAATTTTGGCAAATCCGTAGCTTCAATTTTCTTACCCCTATTACACAGACAAATAATCCAATGTGAACGTATTTAACTGTAGCTCATCTGAGGGCACTGGGCAAGACAAAGAGCTTTCAAGCTTTTCTGACTGGGAGCCACATTAAGAAATGCATCTTACTTCAGGAGGTCTACATATAAAAATATATAAACATCTCAGGAAACAACACTATTTTTGACAGAATAAACTTGTTAGATAAAATAAACTTACTTTTTACTATTCTATTTCATCATTTAAAAAGAAATGTTAATTGCTACTGGGCATGCTGCTGCACACCTGTAATCCCAGAGGCTTAGGAGGCTGAGGCAAGAGGATCATAAGTTCAAAGTCAACCTCAGCAACTCAGCAAGGTCTTAACCAACTAGACCCTGTCTCAAATTTAACCAAAAAGAAGGGGTGGTGGTGGCTGGGGATGTGGAGTGGTGGTTAAGCTCCCCTGGGTTCAATCCCCTGTACCAACAAAAAGAATGTTAATTGCAACACATGGCCCACCCACTATTTAGTTTAAGTAACACTAAATGATCTCTAAACTTCCTTCATTATTTTGACTGTGACTGTAATTCATGCACCAGCTATTTAATATTTGCAACATCTGCCACTAGGCACTAAATTTTCTTTGTCCTGTGTTGTCATAAAGGCAACAGCTTATTCCTGATGTGTACTTATTGTTCAGCTTGAGAAACCAGTTCTACCTATATTTCTATCACCCACCTAAGTCGGCTTTAGAGGGCTGTTGTGGAAATCATATGTGTAGATAAGCATTTTGCAACTAATGTAACCAAGTATAACTTATTAGAAAACTATAGAAGCAGCTAATCAAAATCTGTATATAGCATTTTAAATAAGGCAATGTGATGTAACATATTTGTAAAATTGTGACCTTTCTCTATACAGTAGCAGACCTAGCAACTTTACAAGGTTACAGAAGAGAAAACTTTTCCTCCCACCACCTATGTTATATATTTCTGATTTTAAAATATTTTTTAGGAAGGGCCAGTGGTAGAACAACTGCCAAGGATGCATTTTATTTATTTTTTTAAAGAGAGAGAAGGATGGAGAGAGACAGACTCAATTTTATTTAGCTTTTCAAATATGGCTTTCGTTGCTCCAACACTTAGTTGACCATATGCTGCTGAGGTTTGAACTTGGGTTGGTAACCGCTGAGCCAGTCCCAAGAATGCGTTTTTAATAAAAGATGTGCATGAAGGGAATGCCAGCATTATAAAATTTATAGTTTATGGAATGCCTGATATGGCATTTCTTAGATGACCAAATTAATTTTTTATATGTCAATAAACTGGAACATTTCTGACAAGAAAAACAGATATATGCAAAGTCCTACCAAAAAAGATTAAAGAATTAGGAGAACATGACTTTAAAAACTAGGAGAGGGGCTAGGAGAGGGGCTCAGTGAAGTACAATTGCCTGCCTGAGTTTAATCCCCAGCCCTGCAAAAAATAAGTAACAGAGTGTGCAGGACGAAAGACAACTGGAATAAAACATTTATACAATGAAAAGGGAGTTTTCTTTAAGGTTTTTTTTTTAAAAAACAATAACATAGGTAAGAATAGCTTGCTTGATGAAGATATGAGACACCACTGCATATCTGGTGGGAGTATAAATTGACAGACGCTTCCAGGAAGGCACTATGACAACATGTATTCGAAATGTAAAAGATCTACATGAAGGCCACCAGTACCAACATATCCAAGGACACAAATGTAAGACAAATGGACAGCAAGGGGGAAGGAAATGGAAGACAGGAGGACCAGCACGCAACATGAGAGAAAAACAGCACAAATCTTTCTAAAATTATCAATAAAATGGTGATATACTCTTTACCCCCCCAGAATCCAAATAACACTTATGCAATTATTTAATTCTGGAAAATTTATATCGATTGTAGGGGTGAAATATAGAAGAATCAAGAGACTGGGGTATGGATGACACAGAGGTAATTCTGGTTTAAGAACAAATGCATATCATATTGTTACTTTATATGAATTTATGATTGTATAATAACTCAACTCCTTAATAAAATTTTTTTTTTAAAAATGGTGATACACAGCCAGACACAGTGGTATTCACCTGTAATCCCAGCAACTCAGGAGGCTGAGGAAGGAGGATCGCTAGTTCAAGGCCAGCCTGGGAAATTCAGCAAGGCCCTGAGCAACTTAATGAGAGTCTCAAAAGCTAAGGGCAGGGGATGTAGCTCAATGGAAAAAAAAAACCCCTGGTTTCAGTTCTCAGTTAAGGGGGAAAAAAGTAATTTAGATCTTTATTAACATGAGAAAATGCTCAGGATAACTCAGGAGGTTACAGTGTATGATCTCTTTTGATTAAAAAATTAATATTATATACATTTCAGAAAGATGCATATCAGAGCCTGAAGTGATGAAATCAGGCAACCAGCCTATATTACACAGAGCCACCCAGAGAATTAGAAAAAGGCGCCTCTCCTGGCAGACAGGCTCACAGACACCTATGTCTCTAAAGTGACCTTGCCTTTGTCAGAACTAGAGCAGGGGACTCCTTCAGGCAGGCCCAACCACAGCCTAGCAGACTGAGGATGCATTTGTTTCCTCTCACCACCAGCCCACACAGCCTTATTGGCAGGATGCCCTTATGTGGGACAGGATTACTGATAATTTTCACCTGTTCATGCCTTTCCATACTGGCTATTACTGTAGTAAGTAGAGATTCACTATTTGCTGATAAAAGTAACAAATTCGGGCCAAAAGAGATGATACATGCCTACAATCCTGGCTACCTGGGAGGCTGAGGCAGGAGGATCACATTCAAGGCAATCTGGTAAGACCTTGTCTCAAAAGACACAAACCGGCTAGGACATAGGGAAATAGCTCAGTTGTACAGCATCCCTGGGTTCAATCCACAACACTGCAAAACAAACAATATCAATTCTGAAAGGAGATCCTACTTAATCCTAAAATGAATCCCAACTTCACCTATATGTACTACTTACTTGGATTTTGACCTATACTTTGAAACTTGTATACGTTATCTATTTAAAATGAATGTTCCCAATGAAATCTCTACCCCAAGATCACACAATACAAAGGTTAAAGAGCTTAGGGGAAAAAAAAAGTCATTCTAAAAAAGTGCAGATAGTACTAGAAAATAAGGTGCTAAGGAAGAGAAAGAAAGAAAGAAAGCAGCCTATAAAAATTAATCTCTCTCCACCACTCAAAAAAGTCTTCAGGACAAAGTGCATACACTCTGGAAACAGCTTTGGAAGTGTCCGTCGTTTTACTTTCTTCCCATTCAACTCTGGATGCAAGGTTTATTTCATCACACTAGTGGGTTTCCAAAAGATAGCAATTTAAATAAGAATCGTAAGTGATTACCATGCAGTTAGGCAAAGCATCTGTAAAATAATACAACCGCTGGACTAGGATTAAAGGAGAGCTGGGTTCTTTTCTTGGCTCTGTGGAATATGTAATTTTACCCAGTCAAAATCACAACCTCTCTGGGTCTCATTTTTCTCATCTCTAAAGTGAAGGTTGGGCCAAAAAACCCCCAAGGCCCCGTTCAGCTTGTGACAGGACTTCAAGTCGCCTTGCTGTCCTGGAGGAGCTCATTTCAGTGGGCAGCAAGTTTATTTTCTGAGTCATAGCGCATTTACTATCTTCACGCTTCTCTTAAAAAACGTGCCCCAAGCGTTCTCAACTCTGGCAACCTAATCAAGAGCCACTGACCAAACATTTTTTAGGTATCATGAGTTAGTTCAGGGTAAAGACCAAGATAAATAAATAAAAATGAAATAAAAGCACTTGTCCATCTTCACACAGTCATCATTTCATAAACAAAAAGGCACCCTAAAGCAGCACTAGCCTGGCCGGCGGGATTGAATACTTCGTTCAGAACACACGCCACCCCTCCAGTTTTGAATGCAGAGTGGTGCTGCTGAGCCAGGATTTCCCCCGAAGAGGCCAATGCGCAAGCCGGAGCCCGCGGTTGCTCGGGACGGACCCAGCGGCGGGCCTGTCCCCCGTCGGAATTCCGGTGCGCGCTCGGGCACAATGTCCTCGAGGGCTCCGCCGGCCGCCACTCGCCCGCGCACCCACGCTCTCCCGACCCGTCGGGGTGGCGGCGTGGACGAGTCACAAGATAGCGGCGGGAGTGGAAATTTCCTCTCCCCAGGCGCGGGGCCGCTCTGGCTTCCCCGAGCGGCTCCGCGCGCCGGGCGCCTCGGCCTGGCCCCCGCGGCCGGCGGCTCGGTACAAAGGAGGCCGGGGCTCGGCTGGGCCCGGCCCCGCGGGGGACCCGGGGTCCCCGGCTTCCGGCGCCGCTCGCAGCGGGAAGCCGGGGCGCACGTGCGCCCCGCTCCGGCGGGCGGAGGGGACCCTGGGACCCTGGGCGCCCCGCCGCCCCGGCCCGGGCCGCCGACCCCGCGAGCGATGAATGGGGCCGGGGATGCCCGAGGGGCCCGCCCGCGCCCGCCCGCCCGCTCACCCCAGCTCTGGGCGGTGCGCCCCAGGAACTGCCGGGTGGTCGGGTTGTAGAGGAAGAGCTTCCACTCGGCCAGGCTCTGGTTGAAGGACTTCTTCTCAGCCTTCGTCATGGTGGGCGTGCGGACGGCGAGGGGAGCGGCGGCCGCGGAGGTGCAGGCGGCGCGGAGCGCGGAGGCGCGTCCCGGCTCTAGCGGCGCAGCCCGGCGACGGCGGCGGAGGGCGGCACGGCCGAGGACACCACCTCACCGGGAGCACTGGAGCCGACTGCGCCGCGCCGGGCCGGGCGGCCGCTCGAGCCGCGGGAGCCTGACGTCTCCGCGCGCCGCAGCCAATCCCGGCGCCGCTCGCCCGCGCGGCCGCCGCCGCCGCCGCCCCGCCCGCCGCTGGGCGCTGCCCGAGGCGCGCACGCCCCGCCCCCGGCCCGCCCGGCTCGCGGAGCTCGGCTCGCGCGGCGCCGCCGGCTGCAGGCACCAGAAGGGCTTGGGGACAAGCACGTTCATGACACGCGCGAGCTGGGCGTCCCCGCGCCGCGGGTTGCTCGGGTGGACGGCTGGGGGGGCCCGGGCGCGCCCCGGTGCACGGGCTCGGAGATGCTGCGTGCGGCGGCGCGGGACCAAAGGGGCAGGGAAACGACCCCAGCGGGCCCGGCCGTCCTCGCCCGGGAGGGCGCGGCGCCCCCCAGCCGTGCCCGTGCGGTCCCCCGGGCTCTGTGACGTCACGACACTGTGCGGGAGACCGAGCCGCCGCTCCACGAAGGCCCTTCCGTGCCCGTTTCGAGGAGTTCAGGGCACTCCGTCTACGGGAATTCCGTTCTTAAGTCGCCGGAGTTAAACGGGCTGCAGCACGCTTTTCCCTCCAGATTCTGCCGGATTTCTCACGGAAATCAGTGTAATGCTTTCCTACGGGTCCGGGTAACTGAAAGACCCTTGCTTTGGCTCGGACACTGCAGCTCCTAGCCCGCAGGAAACGAATGCTTCGTTTAGAGTCAAACGCCAAATAACGTTACGGGCGCTGCTCGCCCACGGCGGTGGCGCTGCCCTAGGGCGGAGCCGAGGGCGCGGTCCCGTTCGCGGACGCGAGAGGGAGCTCAAGAGTACGGCGCGCCCGGACTGAAGCTGAGAGACTGGAAGCAGGAGTGTGGGCAGAAGGTGCAGGGTTTTGCAAACTTAAATGGAGCACTGCCTGTTTTAGTAAATAAAAAGAAAATTATGAATTCAGAAATGAAACTCGTTGCGTGGATTTGTTTTTTGCACTCAGGGAAACTAAGTTTATAATTTTGACCTAAGGAAAGAATCAAAATCCAGCCACTTTTTGAGCTAATAACACCAGAAAATTTGCAGAAGATTTTTGTAGAGTTTGGAATAAAATTGGTATTAGAAATACAAAACTCTGTGCAAGCAGAGTAGAAGACGTTTCTTTAGACGATAGGCAACCTTGAGACAAAACTAAGGAATGGAAATAGTTAACTATTATCTCAAAAAAAATCTACAAATTAGAGGTGAGCTAACATACTGGACCTGATTGCAGACTTTTTAATATAGGGAAGAGGAAGAGAGAGTCTACAGTGAAATTTAAAGCCCATCGTGTGTGTTAAAAATAAACAACACTTTGAAAAATAATAACCTGACATGCACATATAAAACAAGGTAAAAAAGAACATTATGGAATAGTGTTTCAAAGCTATGGCTGAGATTTGTAGTTTGAATGTTTTTAAAAGTCACTAATATAACTTTCGTACTTAGTGCTTTGTAATTTTCCAAATATGGACTTTAACACAAATATAATTCCGTTTCAAAACCCATGACTATGTCAGTAGAGTAAGGAGTGATCCCACAGATTTCAATTTGGTGAAAATTTACCTTCTGCTCCAACAACATAGGAACTATTTTTTTTCTCTGATATGTGATGCTTGAGCATTATTTGAAAGAGAAAATACTAACTGTATTGGGGAATATTGGCCTACCAAGAGAGAGCAGATAAAATATCAAATTTAATTACAGTTCTATTCCCTGTAAGTTTATTTTCCTAAACCTAAGTTTCTCTTTAAAAGAGAAGTCACTTTGCCAGATAAAACACAGGATCACCACTTAAATTTGAATTTCAGACAGGTATTTTTTTTTTTTTTGCAGATGGATAATTTTTAGTATAAGTATGTTCTGTGCAGAATTTGGAATACGGTTACCCTAAGAAATTATTTTTGTCTGTTCGAAGTTCAAGCTGTACTGAATATCCTGTATTTTTATTTGCTAAATCTGTCAGCCCTTCCTGTAGAGAATGCTTATGAATCCCACAGTAATAATAGAAATCATTTCTAAATAAATAAGGCCCAGGCCCCGTGTCCTACTTATTTAGTGTGATTTACTTCATAATCTTCACCAAAAAAAAAAAAAACCCTAATCTAGAGATGATATTTCCTTAGTTTTATAAATGAGGAAATTGATATTTGGAGAAATTAAGTGGTTGACCATGGTCAGAAAGCAATGAAGCAGCAGCACCTAACACCCACCTCTGCCCTGCACCCGTTACATCCATGTGAACAGGGCACAACTCTGGGGAAGCTTCACAAAGCCGAGGCAGGCCGGAGAGACGCTGCTGTGGGCCACTGGCTGAGCAAGCCACATCCAACAGCAGGGTCCATTTTCTGCCTTCTATGGGCAAAAATAAGACAGTTTGGCTCCTAATGAACTAAGACCCAAAGTTTTGTTCTAGAAGCCCCTGTGCAGAAAAAGAGTTTCAGTTCTTAAAGCATTTATTCTGTTTGCAACTGTTGCGATGGTGGTGCGGAGCCACTGAAAGGCCACTATTTGTCCCTGAGAGTACAGATATTAAGATTTCCTGGGGGCTGGAGCCGTGGCTCAACAGTAGAGCTCTTGCCTGGCGTGCTCAAGGACCCAGGTTCAAACCCCAGCACCACGTACACAACTAAGGGTCAGAGTCAGAAAACCAGATGAAAAACTAAATAAAGTTGATTCTCTCTTCTCTCGCTCTCCCTGTCTTTAAAAAAGAAAGAAAGAAAAAGATCTCTTCAGGTACAGTCCATCCCCACAAGCAGCAGCTGTAATAGTGTTGGCATTTTACCCATCCGACTACATAATGCTGGGGTTTGAACCTGGGTACTCACGCACACCAGGCAAGAGCTGTAACTGCCCCCACCCAATCGGTTTTAATACCGAATGTTTTTTAGTAATCCACTCACAAATATCATCTCTACATCTTTTGAATATTAAAGACGCTGGCATTTATTAATCATCTTAATTTAAAAGACCCAGTGTTTGTAAAGCACGGTAACTAGAATGTAAACAGTAGTTGTTGTTATCTTGTTATATTTTTAGGTGATCTGAAGCTACACTTGAACATAGTGTTATTATTGTTTCAGTTTTTGCCTTTTCATGGTACTGAGAAGCAAACCCAAGGATGCTTTACCACTGAGCTGCACTCCTAGCCCTTTTTTATTTTGTGTTTTGAGACACATCTCACCAAGTTTGCCCAGGCTGACCTTGAACTTGCAATCCTCCCGCCTCATCCTCTACAGTCTCTGGGATGACAGGTTTGTACCGCCACAAGCAGGTATTATTATAATTTTAAACACTGTCAACCACTAATATGGTTTGGATATGATGTGACTGTGTCTCCCAAAGTTTCATGTACTACAAGTTGGTCCCTAGTAGGGCAGTGTTGAGGCGATAGAACCTTTAAGACGTAGGGCCAAGGGCCTGGAGCAGTGGCTTGGCATTAAGGCACTTGCTTGGCATGCACAAGAATGTGGGTTCGAACCCCAGCACCACGTACACAACAAAGTGTCAGAGCAATGAAAACCACATGAAAAACTAAAGTTGACCCTCTCTTTCTCTCTCCCACTGTCTGTCTCTCTCCTTAAAAAGAAAGAAAGAAGGAAGTAGGGCCAAGCCAGGCCTGGTGGTGCACACCTATCATCCCAAAGACTCAGAGGCTGAGACAGGAGGATCACAAGTTCAAGGCCAGCCTCAGCGACTTAGTGGGACCCTGACTCAAAAAAATAAAAAGGGCTGAGGGTGTAGCTCAGTGGTAGCCCCTGAGTTCAATTCCCGGTACCACACCCACACACACAAAGGTAGGACCTAGGGCTAGGGACATAGCTCAAGAATAGAGTGCTTGCCTAACCTAGCATGTGTGAGGTTTGATCCCCAGCACACAGGAAAAAGAAAAGAAAAGAAAGAATAAAAAGTGGGACCTAGTAGAAGGTAATTAGGTCATGGGGCCATGGTCTTTGGAAGGGATTAATATAGTTTTTGCAGAACTAAGTCCAATCAAGAGTGGACTGTTGGGGGTTGGGGATTTAGCTCAGTGGCAGAGCACTTGCCTAGCACGCACAAAGCCCCAAGTTCTGTCCTCAGCCCTGGAAAAAAAAAAAATGGATTGTTATAAAATGAGATGAGGTTACTCCATGTGTTTGGCCCCTTCTGCTTGTGGCCTGTTCCCTTTCCGGTTCACCATGTTGTGACACAGCCAGGGTACCCTCATAAGAGCCAAGAAAACCTGATGTCATGTTCCGCAACCACCAGAACTATGAACTATTTAAACCTCTGTTCTTTATAAAGCACCCACCTCAGGGATTTTGTTATAGCACCACGAAGACTAATACAACTACTATGTTAGGTGTTTTACAAAAAAAAAATTTATATTATGATCTAAAATGTTAATATAACAGATGAAAGTAAGTTAAAACGACCAACTTAACATGAAAGATTATTTACTAAATAATTTGGTGATAAGAATTTGCAGGGGTGGGGTTGGGGATTTAGCTCAGTGGCAGAGCATTTGCCTAGCACGCACAAGGCCCCGAGTTTGGTCCTCAGCCCTGAAAAAAAAAAAGAGAGAGAAAGAAGAACTTGCAGGGGTGAGCGGAGGCACAGATGAAATGAGAATGACAGACGGTTAATTTATTGAAGCTGGGTGATGGCACGTGGGGTTCACTATACTTTGTCTACTTTGTATATGCTTGAAATTTTCCATAACAGGATTTTTTTAAAGAGAGAGGGACAGTGAGAGACAGAGAGAGAGAAAGAGAGAATCAATTTTATTTAGTTTTTCATGTGGCTTTTGTTGCTCCAAGACTTTGCTGGTTACGTGGGTACCCAGCCCCCATAATAGGATGTTTTTAAAGATTTCGGCAGGGGCTGGAGCAGTAGCTCAGGGGTCACTGCACTTGCCTCGCATGCGCAAGTACACGAGTTCAAACCCCAGCACCATGTCCACAGCAAAAGGTTAGAGCAATGAAAGCCACATGAAAAACTAAATAAAAATTGATTCTCTCTCTCTCTCTCTCTCATTGTCCCTCTCTCTCTTTGGGAAGAAAACAAAACAAAGATTAGGGCATGGCTGGGAGTGTAGCTCAGTGGTGGAGTGCTTGCCTAGCATGCATAAGACATGCGATTCAATCTCCAGCATTGAAGCAAAAAAGAACGATAATAATTATAATAATAATAAAATGAACCTAAGCACCAAAAGAAAAGATCAATGTTATCTCCCAAGGTGTGAAATTAAAAATACAAAGGGAAAGAAATATTTTTAGAAGTCCAGGAAAGACAAGCTTCAATTAACAGTTCCAGAAGAAGCCAAAATAAAAGAAAAAAAAATCTGAGACTATAATAAAAGAAATAATAGAAGAGAATTTTCTAGATTTAAGGAAAGAACAGGTATTTTCAGACTGAAAGAGTATTCTGAATGCCAAACCAAAATAAATAAATAAATAAATAAAGATAGACCCATACTTCACAATAAACCTTGTGATTTTAAGGTACAGA
The DNA here is from genome assembly GCA_004027875.1 of Aplodontia rufa. Classification (NCBI taxonomy): domain Eukaryota; kingdom Metazoa; phylum Chordata; class Mammalia; order Rodentia; family Aplodontiidae; genus Aplodontia; species Aplodontia rufa. The sequence goes on from PVKS010002545.1 coordinate 75,468, forward strand.
CAATACCAAGGTCCTAAAAGCAGCAGTCAACTACAACAGAAGTCTGATCAGCACCAACTTCACAGTGCCAACGCTCCTGACCAGAAGATAGCAGAGCACCGCCTTCAAAGAGCATAGAATACGATACCCAGCCAAACTATCACCCAGCTGGGAGGATCAAAGAAACACCGCAGGCGGGTCAGGATTCAGAAAGTCTGCCTCTCATGGAACCTTCAGGAAAAATCAATTAAGGATGGACCAGCAAAAAGCAAAAGGAACCCAAGAATGAGAAAAATTGGGGATCCAAGAAACACTAGTCCTAACTGAAGAGTGCAGTGAGAGCTGGGCCTAGAATGATAGCTGTTCAGCAGGCTAAGTAAGCGGCTAGCTTCCAACAGAGAAGAGTTGCTTCCAGCAGAGACTGCATCCCGTGTCACCAACAGCGGGATGATGTGGATGAATTCAGGCGTATGGTGAAGACATGCACTTGTCCATTAAGAAGGAAAATGGAGAGCAATTAAAAACGGCAGAAAACTTGGGCTGGAGCGGTGGCTCAGTGGATGAGCATCCCTAGGTTCAATCCCTGGTGCCTGCCACTGAGCTCTGTCACCAACCCCTCAATTCACATCCTTTAATAGGCAATAATGGGGGCTCTGCAGTTACACCGCTTGCCTGGCACGCGTGAGGACACGGGTTTGAACCCCAGCACCACGTGCGCAGCTAAGTGTCAGAGCAACAGATAGCAAAATGAATACTGTGACTGACAAAATATGAAATGCAAGATGAAGGGGACACGATACATGAACTCATCACGGCAGTGAGTTCGTGGGGTTTAAAGCAGATAAGTTTATATATATAATTCAGAGCTAAAGAGAATTAACGGATGAAAGAAAGCTAGAAAGGATTGAAGGCTCCTGGGTGTTTTTTCAGGGCACTAGAAGCAGCATACTTGTATTTTTCATGGTTAGTCCTTTATGCTTTTTAGTTTTTAAAAAATGTACAAGTTATACTTTTTTTTTTTTTTTAGAGAGAAGGACAGTGAGAGAGACAGAGAGAATCAAATTTTTTTGAGATTTTCACATGGCCTTTGTTGTTCTGACACTTAGTTGTGTTAAGTGGGTGCTGGGGTTTGAACTCATGCACTTGCGCATGTTGGGCAAGCGCAGTAACCGCTGAGCCACCATTCCAGCCCCAAGTTACACTATTTTGATATGTTTAATTAGGTGGCTGGAAAAAATGCTCTTCCATGTAAGTGACTCCCCCCATTACAAATGTTGAACCCCACCATTTCTAACCACAACTTTTTATCTTTCTTAAAGAACTTAAATTCTTAAATATCAAGGGAACAGCTAACTTTTAAATAAATTTAGTTACTAAGTACTAGGTGAAACTGAATGAAGTTTTTTTTCTGTGGTGCTCAGGATCAAATCCAGGGCCTTGAGGCTGGAGCAGTGGCTCAGCCGTGTTGTGCTTGCCTGGCATGTGTGAGGATGCAGGTTCGAACCCCAGCACCATGTACACAACAAAGTGTCAGAGCAATGGAGGCCACATGAAAAACTAAAAGAAATTGATTCTCTCTCTCTCCACTGTCCCTCTCTCTTAAAAAAAATTCCAGGGTCTTGCACATGCTAGGCAAGTGCTCTGCCCCTAAGCCACATCCCCAGCTCCCACTCAAGTATTGACCCACATGAACTCACATGGTTCAACTTAATATATGTTCCCTTTAATAAAACAACAATGTATTGAGCAAATGAAGCCAAAACCAGTTATGACCTGTTAATCCCCATGTGTTTAGTCAAGTTTTACTTTGTTTTCTTTCCCCCTCTTTGGTACCCAGGGAGTGCTTTATCCCCGAGCCACATTCCCTGCACTTTATATTTTTTATTTTGAGACACAGTCTTGCTAAGTTACCCAGGCTGGCCTCAAATTTGAGATCCTCCTGCCTCAGTCTCCCCAGTAACTGGATTGCAGGTGTGTGTGTGCATGCAACCAGACTGGGCTGTATATTTAGTTTTACACATACACACACACATACACATTATTATTATTATTATATTATTATTATTATTTTGGAGAGAGTCAATTTTACTTATTTTTTTAATCTGGTTTTTGGTTTTTTGATACTTAGTTGTGTATGTGGTGCTGGGTTTTTGAACCCAGGTCTTCAGGTATGCCAGGAGAGTGCTCTACTGCTGAGCCATCTCTCAGCTCCGTTTATATTGATTTTTCCACTTAATTAAAAAAATATATTTTTAACTCCAAAGAGTTTGGTCAAAAACACAAAACTATTTTCGATCCTAGAAGGGGTTAAAGTGTCAGTCTCTGATGAGTTTTGATTTACTTTTGTTTTAGCCTGCAAATTTAACTCAGATTTGAAATTAAAAGAATGTCACATCTCGTTGGGCATGGTGGCACAGGCCTGTAGTCCCAACCACTCCAGAGGCTGAGGCAGGAGGATCACAATTTCAAAGCCAGCCTCAGCAATTTAGGAAGATCCCTAAGCAACAAGTCCCTGTCTCAAAATAAATAAATAAATAAACAAAAAAGAGAAAGAAAAAATGACATAAATTTAACTCAGATACAAAATGAAAAGGATGTCACATGAAGCTATCAGTCAGGCCCCTTGGACATGTAACATGCTGAAATAATACATGCTACAGCGTCTTCTATCTTCTTTTTTATGGAAAGCACCAACTACAGAGAGTCCAGGAAGAATTTTCTTGTTCAAGGGCAAAGCAGACCAAAGAATAATATTTCATACGTTATCATTATTTTACAACAAACTAGAAAAAATATTTGAATCTCAAAAGTTAGTCCTAGGTGTTTTTTTTTTTTGCATAAAACTAAAATGTTCCTGCCAAATTTAAGATATTTGAGTCTCTACTCAGAGATCCTTCCTAAATATTCGCATTCTAAACTTAATAATTTATTCCTGATTGCCATCAGGAAGGACCAGAAGCTGCAGATGATGTGTAGTTACAAACTGTGGTTCTTGGGGCTGGAGCAGTGGCTCAGTGGTTACGGTGCTTGCCTGGCATGCACAAAGACCTGGGTTCAAACCCCAGCACCACGTACACAATGAAGTGTTGGAGCAACGGAAGCCACATAATAAACTGAATAAAATTGATTCTATCTTTCTCTCTCTTTTTCTCTCTCACAGTCCCTCTCTTTAAAAAAAAAAACAACAAAAACAAATTATGGTTCTTGGAATTGTGGAAAGGTTAATTTATGGCTCATAGACTCAGAGATCTTTGGGGAAGGGACCCTCCAGAGCAGCTGATCTAAGCCCTTTGATCCACAGAGGAGGAAACTGAGGCCCACAGAGACTGAGAAATTTATTGCACACAGAGATAGTGAGAGATGGGCACAATGTTGGGCATCTGGGGCTATGTCAGGAGGATTGCCTGAGCCCAGGAGCTCCAAGTAGCCTGGGCAACATAGTGAAAGTCTGTCTCTAAAAATCAAAATAAATAAATAAAAATAATTCTAAAAAATAACAACAGGGGGGTCGGAGTGGCGGCTCAGCAGTTGCGACGCTTGCCTGGCATGTGCAAGGACTCAGGTTCAAACCCCAGCACCATGTACATAACTAAGTGTTGGAGCAACGAAAGTCACAAGAAAAACTAAAAAAACTTGATTCTCTCTCTCTCTCACTGTCCCTCTCTCCTTAAAAAAAAATAAATAAATAAAAATAAAAATACGGTTTCAGTGTAGTTCAGTGGTACAGTGTTTGCCTAGCATGCATGAAGATCTGGGTTTGATCCCCAGCACCAATAAATAAATAATACAGAGATACACAAGGTGAGACCATAGTGTTCACCTTCTGGAGAGGTCTCCTTCCTGTTTTACCTGCTGGTTCCTTAACTCAGAAACTCACCACCAAAAATATCAGCTTCTCTTTAAAAAAAAAAACAAAACTTAAGATGTACTTTTTAAGAGAGGAGGACAGTGAGAGAGAGAGAGAGAATCAATTTTTACTGAGTTTTCACGTGGCTTTCGTTGCTCTGACACTTAGTTGTGTATGTGGTCCTGGGGTTTGAACCTGTGTACTCGCGCATGCTGGGCAAGCATTGTAACCACCGAGCCACCGCTCCAGACCCTTAAGATGTGCTTTTATAAACCTGGAAAATCACGATTCATCACACACACACACACACACACACAAAGTCGCCCCTCAGAGGTGAGAGGTCAGGCATGAGGAAGGTATTTATTCTCCCACGTCCTGGGGTCAAGAGCATCCTTCAGTGCGTAAGGAAATCTGGGTGAAAAGAGGAGCAGGACCCTTTTTTACATTTTGTCTTTATTTGAACAAAGATAGCTCTCAGATAGTGATCAGGATTCATTTCCTCTTACTCGAATAAGCCATGGGCTTCTGGTATGAGTTCTAGACAAATCCTAGAGCAAAGTTGGAGCAATTTAAATCAGAAATCCAGTTTTCTTGTTGAGGGATTGTGTTACCTGAATTTTTTAGTAAAGAATCGACCCAATATTATGTAAATGTACATTTTTCTTTCAGTTTGACATTCTGTTTTGTGAGAAATAATTGTGTAAGAGAAGTGACCGTGTCCTTTTAAGCAGGAACAATCTGTCACAATCTCACAAGAGGAACATGAGGGCGGATTTAAATGTCGCGTTAGGCAACATCTCAACATTATTTCCTGAGAGACTCAATAATGTCTCCAGGGGCGTGGGAATTCAAGTTCCTTGATTCTTATTATTGTATCGCAGCTGACTCACTATAAAAATCACAGTTTAATTACCTCTGAACAAATCTATTATCTTCAATGCACAGTATACAAATACATGATTTTACTGGAAATATTAGCAAAATTGGCTTTTGGTTAAATGTTGGCTTGGGAGTCAGGAAATCTTCATAAGCTTGGCTTTCACATAAGCTTGTTTTGGTTAATGATCTTTCCCCAACAAGAAACAGGAAGCAAAATTAAGTTGATTTAAGCAGTAAGGAGAATTTACAGGTGGATGTTGTTGGACAGCACAGAGGTTACTGGCTTCAGGAAAGGTTTGATCTAGGGCCCAAATGATATAAACAAATCCTGGATTTTTGTTTTCCATTGATTGGTTCCATAACCTCAGGGTTTGTTTCTACAACCTTGTGGGCTTACTTCCTTCCAGGTTCAATCCGGCAGAAAAGAGAGATTCTGCATTATCAATAGCTTAAACAAAAGCCCCCAATGTAGTCATGGCCTCCACTGCTTGACTTGGGTACTGTGTTCATCACAAACCAATCATGAAGTCCCAGGAGATGGCATATGTTGATCGGGTAAAGCCCGAGAGGGTCGGCTCCTGACCTGTGTATGGGATCAATCCCTCTCATGTGCATGGGTCAGAAATTTCAAATCACATTAGAAAGAAGAAAGGGGAGAGAAATCCAATACTCTTCTGTTTAAATGTCTCCAGGGGTGGAATTTGCAGCCCTGGGTTCAATCTCCTGCACACTCAGTCCTTGAAAAACTAGCATTTCAGCCAGGTATGGAGGTGCACACCTGTAATCCCAGCTACTCAGGAGGCTAAGGCAGGAAGATT
>PVKS010002545.1:81090-117360 GCA_004027875.1 Aplodontia rufa
CCTCCTCCTCCTCCTCCTCCTCCTCCTCCTTCTTTCTTAAGGGAGAGAGAGGGAGAGTGAGAGTGAGAGAGAGAAAGAATCAATTTTATTTAGTTTTTCATGTGCTTTGTGTTCCTCTGAGACTTCATTGTATATGTGGTGCTGAAGTTTGAACTTGTGTCCTTGTGCATGCCAGGCAAGCACCATAACCACTGAGCCACCGCTCCAACCGTCCAGGCGCCCTTTTAAGAGCTGGCAGAAAGAACTAGATTTTAGACTGGGAATAGTATCATGAGAGATTAGGAAAAAAGGTTTCCCAAGAAAGTTGGTCTTTTCACGCTGATTCCTTACATTTTTTCAGATTTCTGGGAAAGGAGGGGAAAGAGCCATCCAGCCACCTGCGTGCCATACCCAGTCATAGTAGCCTTCATGACGTGGGGGCTTAATAGGCCCTTTAAGCCCAATCGCAGCTTAAGACGTCTTCCGGCTGGAGCAGTGGCTCAGTGGTTACAGCACTTGCCTGGCATGTATGAGGATGTGGGTTCAAACCCCAGCACCACGCAACAAAGTGTCAGAGCAAAGAAAAAGCACATAAAAAACTAAATAAAATTGATTCTCTCTTTCACTGACCCTCTCTCTTAAAAAAAAAAAAAATCTTTTCCAGAGGGGCTGGAGTGGTGGCTCAGCATTAAAGCGCTTGCCTGGCATGCGCGAGGAGTAGCATGCATGCGGAACGGCATGCGTAAGGACATGGGTTCCAACCCCAGCACCACAGGCACAACAAGCGAAAGCCACATGAAAAACTAAATAAAATTGATTCTCTCTCAAAAAAAAAAATACTTTTTACATACAGTCTTTTCAATGATGTTGTAATATGACTTCGACATTTGAAAACAGAGCCCTGGTTCTTAGAACAGCCACAGAAAGATAAGCACATCCCTTATCTGGAGGACAGGTAATTAGAGCATTTAGTGCTTGTAAGGAGTTAGATCAGAAAGCTTGATCTCTCTGGCATGTGGGTTGTACAAAATAAGAGGGGACAGCGATAGTTCTTATATTTTGGATATTCCCACTGGCTGAGCAGGAAACTGCAAAAGAGATAACAGATGATTAAGGCTTCCCTCCAGGCTCCCCTTGGGGAAAGCTGCCTTTGGAAAAAGCTCATGCAGCAAAGGAGAGAGGAGTTCAACTGAATGTTTTCAGCCAGGCCTTGACTGTGCCTGGAAGAACCAAGTTGGGAAGGACGTCACGACAGGAGGGTGACCCTGGTGGCAGTACCATGCCTGGCATGCAGCGCACATTTGTTGGGTTTAGCTTGTTATATCTGTGCACCCTGAAGATCCTTGCATATTTCTTTTTCTTTCCTTCCCTGTTTATTTCTTTTTTGAAGATGGGGTCTCATGGGTTGGAGCGGAGGCTCAGTGGTTAGAGCGCTTGCCTGGCATAGGAGGACCCAGGTTCAAACCCTAGCACCACGTACACAACTATGTGTTAGAGAAACGAAGGCCAGATGAAAAAATAAAAATAAAAATTGATTCTCTCTTCCTCTCTCTCTCCATCTAAAAAAAAAAAAAGATGGTGTCTCATCAAGTTGCCCAGGCTGGCCTCGAACTCCCGGACTCAAGCTATTCTCCAGCCTCAGCCTGCTGAGTAGCTGGGTGACCAGCGTGCACCACTCCACCCGGCTGCTCTGTTCTTGCCTTCAAGGACACCTTGGTGTTCAACGGAATACTCTGATCCTCGTAGTGCAGGCTTTGGTGCTTGCTCCGATGTCCTTGTCGGAGGGCAGACACGCCTAACGTACAGTTGGAAGGTGGGGGAGGAAATGGTAAAGGGAAGACTAGCTGGAAAAATACAGAATGATCACATCAGACCTCAGGTCAGTACTTGGCAAAATGGTAGGATATCAAATGTCCTTTGCTTCTTTCCAGGATCCGACTCTCTGGTCTATGGCCAATGTTATTATTATTATTATTATTTTTAACAAGCTCTGGCAAGTTTTATTAAAGAAAACTTTCTCATGGCTTACTTTTCAGCAGTCTGTTCTGGCATGCTTCTGATGATATCAGAAACACCCAGATCGATCGCACACAGTGTGCCTACCCTAGTATGTTCCTCATGCTGCACCCAATTCAATATCATTGCCACTGTAGTGATGGACCCCCGTTTCGGCCACTGTGGGATAGAACCTTACTGCTGGTGTCTTCAAAGCTGGAGAGTTATTAGCGAGGATGACCAAGTTCGCTTTGACCTGTCTGGTCATCTTAGAGTCTACTTGTACCCAAGCACATACTTTCCTTTTTTTTCTTTTTTTTAAAGAGAGAGGGATGGTAAGAGAGGAAGAGAGAGAGAGAATCAATTTTATTTAGTTTTTCATGTGGCTTTCATTGCTCCAACACTTTGCTGTGTACGTGGTGCTGGGGTTCGAACCCGCGTCCTCACACATGCCAGGCAAGCGCCACAACCACAGAGCCACGGCTCCAGCCCCCAACTTTCTATAACAAGCTGAGCCTGGAGTTAGTTGATCGACTCCACAGACTTTTTGGTCTTTTCTGCCTTAGATGCAGGGCAGCCCCCTCACCAAGAGCTGCCCACACAATCACCTGAGAGCAAGAAAACTATAGCAAACATTTTAACAGCAGTCTTTTGGGTAAGACTGAGGGACAAAGTGGCTAAGTAGAAAGGTACCACCTTATCTCTAAGACAAATACAAACTGGCCAAGAAGAAGCTCCAACGCACGCCTGAGTCTCCGTGGGTCTCCTGCAGCCGTTCTGCAGGTCCCTCCACCTGTGACCGGTGGGGAACTCGCCCCAACAGGCCAGCTCCAGCAGAGATGAACTTCCTCTTGTTCCCCAGGATTTGCAAACAGAGCTGATCCTCTGTTACTGCGGAAGTTAGAGCAACCTGTTTACTTGCCAAGACCTTAGAAGAGGGCCCTGGTTAGGTGACTTCCTCCAGGCACTTCGGAGTTGCTTTGATTATTTCTGGTGCTAACTTGGAGGTCGGAAGGGGTCACGCACACTAAACGCAAAACCTGTAGTCTTCAAGCTTTTTGCTCCCAAGGTCAGCTCCTCCTAGATCCAGGAAATAAAAGGGTCTTCTTTTCATAGCAAGAGTTTGTCACCCTACTGTGACATCAATTCAGATGCCGGGAAAGCCAGTCAAATGACCTGTGTGATGAACTGGTCTCCAGGCTTTGGCTTGTCCCTTAGCTAGCCCCCTCCCCTGCCTCCAGCCTCTGCTTGGCCTTCAAGGTTCAGGAGAGCATTGATCTTGCTCTGTCCTGCCGCAGCGTTGACCTTGGCTTCAGGGTTTCTTGGCATCCGGTACCTTCCTGTCCCCAACCTCCTAGGTCCCAGGTCATTCCATTCCTCCTCCCAGTTCCTCAGTAGGGTGGTGTTGTCTTCTAGTCCCTCAGTGCTGGATTTGCCTGACCTTGGGTGCTAATCTCCTGAGCCTGAGTCATCCCCATATATGTCACACCTCCTTGGCAGGAACCACTTGGCCACTTACCAGACAAACGTGTAGGAGTGTTAGTATTTTCATTTTGGGGCATATATTTCAATTAGCTTTAATTTTAAAGTTTTTAGTAAGGAGAAAAATTTCACACCTGAGTTATTAATGAATGGAATGACTCAAGAATAGTGCATTAACTGGCTCACATCAAATTACATCAGGAGCTGAATAAACGGCCCTGTGACCTAACGTGTAACCATCGCAGGAGTGGCAAAACCCGTGCAAACACTTCCATGAAATGCAAGTCTCTGTAACCGCTAGCTAGCCAAGGATCCCATTTTAGCTTTTATGAGATCAAAAGATTAGGAACTAGGAGCCAGGCCGTGGTGGCAAGTGCCTGAGGCCATCCTGGGCAACCTAGCAAGACCCCACTTCTTTTTTTTTTTTTTTTTTTTTTTTTAAAGAGAGAAGGACAGTGAGAGAGAGACAGAGAGAATCAATTTTTATTGAGTTTTTCACATGGCTTTCGTTGCTCCGACACTTAGTTGTGTACATGGGTGCTGGGGTTCGAACCCGTGTACTCGCGCATGCGGGGCAAGCACCGTAACCGCTGAGCCACCGCTCCAGCCCCGAGACCCCACCTCTTAAGAACAGCAAAAATGTATCAAACTTAAGAATTAAGACTCATAGTCAAGCTGGGTGCTGGGGTACATGCCTATAATCACAGCAACTCGGGAGGTTGAGATAGGAGGATCGCGAGTTCAAGGCCAGCCTTGGCAATTTAGCAAGACCCTATCTCAAAGTCTAAAAAAATAATTTAAAAATGACTGCAGATGTAGCTCAGTAATAAAGTGCCCCTAGGTTCAATCCCCAGTATCCCTCCACCCTCCATCCCCCTAGAAAAAAGAAAGGGAAAAGAAAATCATAGTAACACTTGGTAGCCTGTGCCTGGAATCCTAGCCACTTGCAAGGCTAAGGCAGGAGGACCGCAAATTCCAGGCCAGCCTGGGCAGACTAAGGAGACCCTGTCTCAAAATAAAAATAAAAGGGCTGGGGCTGGAGCGGTGGCTCATCAGTTACGGCGCTTGCCATACAGGAGTTCAAACCCCAGCACCACATACACAGTGAAGTCTCAGAGCAATGAAGGCCACATGAAAAACTAAATAAAATTGTTTCTTCTCTCAAAAAAATTTTTTTTAAAAATTAAAAAAATAAAAGGGCTGGAGATGTAGCTCAATAGTAGAATCCTTGCCTAGCAAATGCCCCAGCTCTTAGTCCAAATTACAGCCATAACAATGTTCATAATAATCTTTCTGTTTAAAGCATAAGGAAAGGAACTTGGGATGTTGCTCAGTGGTACAGTGCTTGCCTAGCCTATGTGAGGCTCTGGGTTCAATCCCTAGTTCTGCAAAAAGAAAAAGAAAATAATATAGCATTGCTGCATCTTGTTTGTCTCTAGGTTATCTTGCAGGCAAAAATAAATTATGCTTTATGTTCTTAGTTAAGAACTTTTTTTGGGGGGTGGTATGGGGATTGAACCCTGAGGTGCTTAACCACTGAGCCATATTTCCTGCCTTTTTCATTTTTTATTTTGAGACAGGGTCTCGCTGAGTTGCTTAAGCCTTGATAGGTTGCTGAGACTGGCTTTCAATTCCTGATCCTCTTGCTCCAGCCTCCCATGCTGCTGGGATTGCTGCTGGGATTACAGGTGTACACCACCATCCCTCCGGAGCATCCTTTCTTAAAGACAGGCTTCAGTCTATTTCATCATTGAAACTATTAAGTAGTCTGATTGCAGTAGGAGTTAAAAGAAAAATTTATTTCATTTATTTTGCTTTATTTTTTTTGGTGCTGAGGATTGAACCCAGAGCCTTGAGCAAGCTGAGTATGGGCTTTACCACATAACCATACCCACAGCCTGAAAAATGTCCTTTAGAATTACTGTATGAGATGTACAATTGGAAATATCAGGATTATGCAAGACCAATGCAAGTTGGAAAGCTCTTAAAGTTTTTCTGGGCTCTGAAACCATTGATATTATCTGGGGTATAGTTATGGCATAAAAGGTTGGTAGAGCTCACATATTTCAGAGAGTATGCTTTTGGCTGCCAGTAACAGAAAACCAGAGCAAAGTGGTTTATATAACAAGAACATATTTTTCTTATGTAGGAGGTCACAGGGTGGGTTCAGCTTTTAGCAGCATCGAGGAGAATCCAGATTCTTCCCATCTTACTCTGAGAGGTCAGGCCATGTGTACCTCAGGTCACAAGATGGCTGCAGCACACCCACAAGCAAACATCCCCAAGGAGAGAGGGAGGGAGAAGAGGCTCCTCATACCCCCTTCCCTTGTCCCTAGAGAAGGAAACTATCTAGGAGCACACATCCCTATCTTTTTTCATCTTATCACTCCCAGCCTGAAGTGCCATCATCTGCCTTTGGTAAGGTCCCCAACTTTATTTACTTATTTGTTTATTTAGTTGTAGTGGGGATTTAGCCCTTGGGTACTCTTTCCACTGAGCTATATCCCCAGGCCAGGGTCTAGTTAAATTTCCCAGGCTGGCCTCAAACTTTCAATCCTCCTGCCTCAGCCTCCCAAGTTGCTGGGATTATAGGCATGTACTGTAATCCTTACACCAGGTAAGGTTCCCAACTTTTACTAAGCCTGTGAGACTTTTCCCATCAAATGGAGTCTATGTCGTCCTCAAAGTCTTTGTGGAACAGCCTAACCTTATGGGCCAAGCGGACTTTCTTTGTTGAAGATAAATCTTTGACTGCCAATTTCTTATATCATCACTGGTCAATTCAGGATTTCTGTTTCTTGAGTCCAATTTCAGTAATTTATATTTTTCCCCAGGGTCAGGATTTTCAATTTCATTGGAATAAAGTTGTACACAATGTTTAAAAGAATTTAAAATCTTGCTGGGTGTGGTGGCACACATGCCTGTAATCCCAGAGACCAGGGAGGCTGAGGGAGGAGGATTGCAAATGTGAGGCCAACAGTTTAGCAAAACCCCGTGTCAAGATAAATACAGAAGGTTAAGACTCGGTGGTAGAGGGCCTCTGGGTTCGACCCCAGTACTGGGGAAAAATTTTTTAAAAATAAATAAATAAAATCTCTGCATCCTGTTTTTATTCCTAATGTTTTTGTATCTTTTTTCTTTCTTCTTTTTCTGGCTCATACATGCCAAAGGCTTTCTACGTTCTAATTTTGTCAAAACATAGAACTTAAGTCTATTGTTTTTGGTTTTCTATTTCCTATTATCTATTTTATCTTTATTAATTCCTTCCTTCTGCCTTCTCTTGTTTATTTTTTTTAGAGTTGAAGGCCAAGTTCATTTATTTTCAACCTTTCCTGCTTTCTAACATCTGGATTTAACATTATATTTTTCTCCCGGAGAAGCGATTTTTGTTACATCTTGGAGTCTGAGATACTTCGGACTCATTGTCATTGAGTTCTAAATAATTCTATAATCCCACCCTTCGGGGAAAGGATACCTTGGTGCCCCATTGATACTAGCCTTGACTGTGGGACCTGCTTTGTCAATAAAATGTGAGTGGAAGCAACATCTGTGTGGTTAAGAGTCACACGCAGGGGGCTGGAGCGGTTATGGTGCTTGCCTGACATGCGCGAGTACGTGGGTTCGAACCCCAGCACCACGTACACAACGAACTGTTGGACCAACTAAGACCACATGAGATACTAAATAAAATCTGTTCTCTCCTTCTCTCTCTCTCTCGCTCTCAAAAAAAAGAGTCACACGAGGTTCCATTACCTTTCTTTTCCTTCTGCCAGAAGATCAGCGATCATGTCCCAGACACGAATCGCTCCTTCAGCCTGCCCACCGGACCAAAGACGGCAAGGACAGCAGCAACCGACCTGTGACGGGAACAAATGCTCTTTGTTGCACACTCCTGACCCAGCCTGAAGTACTCCAGCATGCATTTCTGCAGAAGAATATCTTCCTATGGAGCCCAAATGACATTTACGTATCTAACACAACCCACGCTGATTTCTCTGAATTATCTAGTACCTAGTGCATATTTTAATTTCCTCCAATATCATTTATAGCTAGCTTGTACAAACCATGAACCCGTCCAGGATCAAACATTCTATTTCATTATGTTTTTAAACTGTCTTTTAATCTAGAAGAGTATTTTTTCTTTCTTTTTTTTTTTTTTAAAGAGAGAGGGACAATGAGAGAGAGAGACAGAGATAGAGAGAATCAACTTTATTTAGTTTTTTATGTGGTCTTCATTTCTCTGAGACTTTGTTGTGTACATGGTGCTGGGGTTTGAACTTGCGTACTTGTGCATGCAAGGCAAGCGCCGTAACTGCTGAGCCACCGCTCCAGCCCCATAGAAGAAGAGTATCTTTTCTTACATGGAGTATTCAAAGCGCCCAGGTCAATTGTCCTAAATAATATGCTATCTTCTTTTTCTTTAATGTTATTTTCTTTCTTTCTTTATTTTTTTCTCCCAAGAGAGAGAGGGACAGTGAGAGAGAGAGAGGAAAGAGAGGATCACTTTCATAGTTTTTCACGTGGCTTTCGTTGCTCTGTCATTCATTGTGTACGAGGTGCTGGGATTCGAACCCGTGTCTTCGTGCATGCCAGGCAAGCGCTGCAACCGCTGAGCCACCGCTCCAGCCCCATGCGCTATCTTTTCGTATAGACCTTCTGCTTGTTTTATATCCCCTCTATTCCATGTAAATCACCATTGTAAGCATTTGGTCAGCTCCAAGTTAAACATTTGGATGGAATCCGACTATGTGGTGTTTGCACTTCGTGTTGTTATCCCATCAGACGACAGATAAGAGCTGGTAATCTCACCAGCAGAGAGGCTATGCAGAAATGACCCCGAGGAGAAGGTGAGGAAAGTCCGATCTCACCCTGTATCATGCGCTCTTCGAGGTGTTTGGTGTTGGGGTCCCCTGCACACAGGGCCTGGCCTCCACCACTGAGCTACAGCCCAGCGCTCATAGTTATGTTTTTATGTGTTGTGACCAGAAAGTGACCCGAGTGTTCTAACTTTGGTACCATATGAGTAACCAGCTCCCCGCCCATAGAGGTTTTTATCATCTATTGACCATCCCTGCCTGACTCCTGTTTTCATTAGGGATATAAAATGATTCCTGTGCACAACGGATCGTTCCCTTCTCAGCTGAGACTCTTCGGTTGCCACAACAGAGTTGCTACCAGAGAGACAGGATGAAGGCTTAGTTCCCTTATTTACTTATTCACTTTCAAAGGAAAGAGCTGAGTTCAAATGGTGACGGGTGTGCTTTTCCCCCTAGATTTCCCTTCTGAATTTCAGACATTTGATATGTTTCAATCAACCACAAGAGTTTCTTTTTCGAGATTCAAATAGCATCGTGCACAATCCCTAATGAAATGATTGATTCTATCTAGCACAATCCCGCGCGTGGGGCAGACACGCACAGGAACCCACGTCCCTGGGCTCTGTATGTCAATGGAAAAGTTGAAGCTGAGTGTGGCGGCACACACCTGTCATCCCAACAACTCAAGAGGCTGAGGCAGGAGGATTGCAAGTTCGAGGCCAGCCTCAAGAACTTAGCCAGACCTGTCTCAAAATAAGAAAAAAATAAATAAAAAGGGCTGGGGAGGTAGCTCAGTGGTAGAATGCCTCTGGGTTCAATCCCCAGTACCAGAAAAGTTTAAAGGGGAAAGAACACAGCACAGACAGGCAGGGATTCTGTCTGCAGGTGTCCATGTGCCCCACAGAGGTACAGCACGTCTATTGACAAGTAAGACCTGCTTTGTCCCTTTATGCTGCAAAACAAAGAGTGGAGGGCGAGGCCAGCTAGCTCTCAGAATCATCCCAGGAGCAAACTGTTCATCAGACTCCCAAAGTGGACAGGCTATTTTCACTAAATCATGCCCTGAGCCAGGGCGGCAGGTTCATCTCTCAAACAGAAGCGTCACACCAAAGAGGAACAGTGAGACAGCCATAGACCCCAGCCCTTCCAGCAGACACACCTCGCAGGTGAAATAACTAGCTTCACACCTTCACTGATTTACAATCCATATGGGAATAGGCATTCCGTTAACAAATATTTACCTTCAAGATGAAGGGACAATAAATGTTAATTATGAAGCCAGCGGTAACACTGAGACTCCAGCTATAGTAAGCTTGGGAGTTATGAAAAAAGATGGGGTTGGAATGAGGCCCCAAAGCCTGGGGGAGGCTTAAAATTTGCTTTTTTTTTAATAGAAAGAGGGGACAGTGAGAGAGAGAGAAAGAAGCAATTTTTAAATTTAGTTTGTCACATGGCTTTTGTTGCTCTGACACTTTGTTGTGTACGTGGTGCTGGGGTTTGAACACAGGTCCTTGTGCATGCCAGGCAAGCCACACCTCCAGCCCCAGAAGTTTATTATTTGAAGGTGAAGTTAAGAGGGTGGTGCCCAGCCCCTTGGGCAGCACTTGAGGACACAGGGATAGAGACTTAAGGGCAGGATATGTGGACCCTTGAATTCCTGGCTAACCATGTAGGTGGGATTTTGGAAATAACAGGGCAGGTTCAAACCTCAGCTCCATGTACACACATCAAAGTGTCGGAGCAACAAAAGTCACAGGAAAAACTAAATAAACGTAAAAAACTAAATAAAGTTGATTTTGTCTTTCTCTCTCCCTCTCACTGTCCCTCTCTCTTAAAAAAGAGAGAGAGAGAGAGAGAGAGAAGAAAATGATTGGCAGGTTCTTGAAGTTACCAACCAGGCTCAGGAACTCCCCCACTTTGTATGTCACCCTCACTGATATGGAGGGGTCATTGAGAAACTATTGACAGAAGCAGCCAGGGCAGTTTGATCCCACTTGCATTGGACACGTAGGCCTAAGATTTCACACACCAGGAACGCAGGGACCCCCTGGCTGCAGAGGAACCAGGCATGACGTGCCCCATACCACTGCTCAGTGCTTTTCAATAAACTGAGGTCATAGGGAAGCAGTGTTCCACTTCAGTTTCATTTAGTTTAGTTTTTAATCACAGGAGAGGGTGGACATTGCGCAAGAACACAGGACATGACATCAGGGGACCAGTGCCAGCCGGCCGCTGCCACCTCCTCCTAGACATGGGACCTGGGAAGACACACCCGTTCCAAGATTCAGCCTGTGAAAGAAGGACAAGAACACCTTCCTGACAAGGGGTGGACGGGAACTTACACCAAGGTGCCCTGAAGAACCACGTAATGAGACTTGTTAAAAATCAGCTTGGGAACGGTGTGTCACGTTCGGGGGACGCCTCGGATTCTCCAGACTCAGTTCTGATTTCTCATCTGGGATAGGCAGAGCTGGTGAAGGTGAACGGGCAGACCTGACAGCCCCTCATCCCCACAGGTTGGCAGAGCTCCTCAGTGTGCCAGATTCGGTGGAAGAAAATTCACAGAGCTATCACGGAGGGTCTGCTTCCAGGACCAAGCAACTGATGAGAGACTTTCATTTATTTATTTTCAATGATTCACAGGATGATACTTTCTGTTAGGGTAGGATATTGCTGTTTGAGTTTTGTTTATTACATTTGGGGCTGGAGATCAGTTTGTGCATGCTAAGCACCCTCTTTCTCGTTGAGCTACATCCCAGCTTCTATTTTTTTAAGAGAGAGGGGGACAGTGAGCGAGAGAGAAACAATTTTATTTAATTTTTCATGTGGCTTTCGTTGCTCTGACACTTGGTGTGTATGTGGTGCTGGGGTTTGAACGCGCATCCTTGTGCATGCCAGGCAGGCGTTGGAACCACTGAGCCACTGCTCCAGCCCCATCCCAACTTCTTGCTGATTTATTTTTTTTCCTCTAGTATTTGGGATTGAACCCAGGGATGCTTAACCACTGAGCAGCATCCCCAGAATCCCCACTCCTTTTTGTTTTTGAGACACGGTCTCACAAAGTTGCTCAGGGCCTCACTAAGTTACTGAGGCTGGCCTTGAACTTGCAGTCCTCCCGCCTCAGCCTCCTTAGCCGATGGGGTGACAGGCATGGGCCATGGCACCTGACATTGTTGTTCTTGTGCTGCCCTGAGGGATGAAAGAATTGCCTTCCTCCTCTCCTAGCCTGAACTTGGACAATAGCTCTCTGCCTAGCACAGTCCCATTTTGGAGGAAGTCCTCATGAGCTGTGGAGTTCCGGGTGTGAGATTTGGAGTGTGACTTGTGGACGTCCCCTCTGCAAGGTAAACAGTAACACGGAGCACTGGTTGAACTTCTGTTTATCATCTGACTATGGACAACAGTCACATAAACTGTTGATCCTCTGGGCACTGCTCTGGAAATGGTGTGAAAGAATGGAACACTGACTCCAACTCCTCAATAAAAAAGTTAAAAAAAGAAAAGAGTGGAACATTGTAGAAACTGCCTGACCTCAGTCTCCCTTCTGCCGTTCCTGTTCGAGCTCCTGTTAGGCAATAGGAAAAAAGTCTGTGTACTTCCATCATCATCTGTAATCTGGAAAGTAGCCACACCCTCCTCCTAGGACTTCCCTTTTCTCATACAAAGCTTTTCCTCCTGAAAAAATGAGGTTCGTATTCTACTTATAGAAGAAATGTGTGTTCCTTTCTCAAAAGAGTCTAAAATTCAGTGAATTCCACATCATGACAAAGTTGGCCCTTTCTTCTGAATGGCCACATAAATTCACATGGAATTGGTGAATTTTGCTGGTGAATCATATCCTAGAACCAGGGCAGAGCTAACAAGACTGTTTTCATTTGTCTGAGGGCAAAGTCAGAGGAAGGCTCCTATAGGCAGGAGCTAACAGATGAATGAGGTGGACGGTGGAGCTCTCCTGTAATTCCAGCCGCTGGGGAGGCTGAGGCAGGAGGATCGCAAGTTGAAAGTCAGCCTCAGCATCTAGTGAGGCCCTGTCTCAAAATAAAATAAATTAAAAAATAAGATCTGGGGAGGTGGCTCGGTGGTTTTGCACCTGTGGATTCAATCCCTAGTACAAAAAGAAAAAGAAAAGATAAATGCAGAAGAATCTAGTGTACTTTAAATACGATGCTAGGAAATTATTTTATGCAGTCATTTCTATACGTTAAATGCTTTGCAGGTATTTTTGTATTTAATACCAGAATCTTGTAAATATGGCTATTATCCTTATTTTAAGACAAGTAAACCTTAAAGAGAATGTTTAAATAATTTTCATAAGGTTGCACACTGAAGCCTGTCCTTTGGTAAGGCTCTCCTTTAGGCAGGACTTTTTTTTTTCTCTCCCCAACACACCTGTAACCCACCTCATTTGGATGGTGTCCTCATTTTTCCTGGTGCTCTGAGACTATTGTTCCAAGGCTGATCACAGTGGTGCACCCCTGTAATCCCAGTGTCTCTGGAGGCTGAGGCCGGAGGATCACAAGTTCCAGGTCAGCCTAGGCAATTTGGCAATCGAAGCACTGTCTAAAAATAAAATTAAAAGGGTGGGGAATGTAGCTCAGTGATAGAGGGCATCTGGGTTCAATCCCCAGGATCGCCAAGAAAAAAAAAGAGAGAGAGAGAGAGAGAGAGAGAGCATTGTCCCTGTCTCGAAAGTGCCCAGTCTTGAAGCACAGGTCATCTGATTCTGTCCACTAAATACTTCTCTTTGTTGCGTAACCGGAGGCTGTTGGGGGTCACATCTCTGAATCTCCTGAAGAGCTCCTTTCCCTGTCACCATGCAAATTCATGGGAATTTCACAGCCCACGTGGGCGGTCTTGCCAACACCCTGCTGCGGCCAGGGCCTGGACAGCTTCTTCTCCAGTGATCCTGACTTTCCACCCTACCTGTGCCAGAGGCCAACCCGTTGCTCACCAAATCTGTTTCCTCTCCTTCCTGGGCAGACCACATTTCCCCTCCTGATTTGTAACTAGCTGTGGCTTCATGACTGAGCTCTGGGCTAAGGAATATGGAATCCGCCTGTACAATCAATCCTCCACCTGATGGAAGGAAACCAAAGGACCATTCTGAAGCCCAGAGCAGCACTGTCCCCAGGGGAAATGTAATCCAAGCTACACATGTCATTTTAAAGTTTCCAATAGCTACCTTTTTTTTCCCCTCAATGATCCACTGAGCTGCAAAAAGCACAAGAGTAGTCTGAAACTCCTGGAACCAAGTAATCCTCCTGCCTCAGCCTCCTGAGAGGCAGGGACTACAAATACACACCTTCCAGGAGCCACACTAAAGAAAGAAAAAAAAAAGCAAAAACATACAGGTGAAATTAATTTTTTTTAAAGATAGAGGGACAGTGAGGGAGAGAGAGAGAGAGAGAGAGAGAAAAAATCAATTTTATTTAGGTTTTCGTGTAGCCTTTGTTGCTCCGACACTTCGTTGTGTACGTGGGTGCTGGGGTCTGAACCTGTGTACTCACGCACGCTAGGCAAGCGCCGTAACCACAGAGCCACCGCTGCAGCCCATGAAATTAATTTTAATAGCACATTTTCTTTAACCTAATATATCAAAATTATCATTTTTACACTGCCTTGGAAATCTGATGTGTAATTGACATCCCTGTCAATAAAGAAGCTAAATTTCCCACGAAAAGACTTGATCTGTGCACCTCGCAGCCTCAGCCCTGCACCCCCTTGGACAGACACTGTAATTCCCACAGCTCTCCCTTCCCCAAGCCTCCATTTCCGCTCCATTTTCAGCTCCCTGTTCCTAATGCTGCCCCTTTAGGGATGGGGTGGCCTCAATCCCTTCCTTGCCATGGGGTCCCCGTCACCTGATTTTTGCTGGCTGGTACACACCTTTGTCCCTTAGCCCTGTCTCCTTCCTATGTATCTCCCACAAAGCCAGGTATGGGGCGAAGCCGCGTCTCTGGCTGTGCTGAGCTCAGTGTGGGCGCAGGGGCCACGCTGACCTGCCTCACCTGAAATGCAAGACCGAGCTGCTTCAGCGCAGCCTTCGCCAGCTCTTCCTGAAATCCCCCTGCGCCTCTGCTCTAGGCTGCTCTCTCCTAGTTCCTTCTCTTCAGCCCTCTCCCTCAGCTCCTTCTGCTCTTCATCAGCTTCTGATAAAACTGCCTGTTTCCAGTGGAAAATTAAAGCAGCAACCAAAAGAGCAATTCCCGCTCTCCTGCTGCCACCCAGCCAACCTCGCAGGGGACCCTGCCCCTCGCCTCTCTCCCATCCTTCCAGCCAGGGACTCCTTTTTTTTTTTTTTTTTTTTTTGCTTTTTGTGGTTTTTTTTTCAATTTTTAAAAAAAAGCAATTTTTTTTTTTTTTTTTTTTTTTTTTTTTTTTTTTTTGATGCTGAGGATTGAACCCAGGGCTTTGCACACACTAGGCAAGCACTCTGCCATGGAGCTACATCCTCAGCATGTGTATAATTTTTTAATCAGTTTTTAAAAATTTATGTATTCATCTGGACTTTGTTGCTCTGACATTTAGTTGGGTATGCAGTTAGCGCTGGAGTTTGAACTGGGTCCTCATGCATGCCAGGCAAGTGCTCCGATTGCTGAGCCACCACTCCAGCCCTAGTGTATGTATAATTTAAATACAGAGAAGAATACCAATCTTAAGTATAATGTTGAGGAACTTTTGCACAGGAATAAATCTGAGCTACTGACACCCAGATAAAAAAATTTATTTTAATTTCCGACACCCCTGAGCCTCCCTGCAAGTCCTATCGAAGGAAACAACCTCTCAGGAATACCCACCTATCCGACCTTTGCCACCCTGGATTGATTATGTGAAGAAGACTTCATATAAACACACACTACAAAATGTATTCTTTTGTGTCTGTTTCATTTAGTATATGTCTTTGATGTTCATTGCAAGTAACAGTAGTTCATTCTTTTACATTGCTGTGTAGCATTCCATTGTATCAGTGTATAACAATTTACCTAGTTTACTAATTGTGCCGTATTTTAATCCTTTTTTTTTAAGAGAGAGGGACAATGAGAGAGAGAGAGAGTGGGAGACAGAATCAACTTTAATTTATCATGTGGCTTTTGTTGTTCAGACACCTTGTTGTGTACGCAGTGCTAGGATTAGAACCCACATACAGCAATTTCTCCTGTCTTAAAAAACAGAAAAGGAGCTGGAGCCAGGTGTGGTAGCAAGCGCCTGTAATCCCCGCAGCTCTGGAGGCTGAGGCAGGAGGATCACAAGTTCAAGATCAGCCTCAGCAACTCTTCGAGGCCCTAAGCAATTTAGCAAGATCACATCTTAAACTAAAAAATAAAAAGGGCTGGGGATGCAGCTCAGTGGTTAAGCATTTAATTCCCAAGTGCATGGTGGTAGGGGGAGGCAAAATAAACAAACAAAAAACCCTCCAATCTCAAGACTTTAAATACCATCCCTTTGCTGGTGGCTTCCAGCTATTTATATCTCTGGCCTGGACCTTCCCTGACCTTGGGCTCCTACGATATTATCTTTTACCCTTCCCCTCCGCTTGCGGAGCTCTTGCTGTTCAGGGCTCTTCTTTCTCAGGAATTCCCGACTCAGTTCCATCAGAGCCTTTAGCCTTACCAGGTGCTGTGGCCCTGGCCTGAAATCCTGGTTACTCCGAGGGTCAGGGCAGGAGGATGGGAAGTTCAAGGTCAGCCTGGGCAAGGTGGGAAGATGTCTCAAAGCAAAGCCCAGAACCCCCAGCACCTCTGTCTTGCTATTTCCCCTCTCTGGAATGTTCTTCTCTCAATCTTCTGGACCAGATGGGTAAATAAATGAATGAATGAACGAGTTGAACTTCACGTGTTCTGAGTGTGTGGATGCGTGTGTGCAGGGGTGGGGATGGAACCCAGGATCCTGCGCAAGCTGGCCAAGCACTCTCCCTGAATCCTCGCATTTACATATGTATAATTTATATATATTTTAGCATAAACCTTGAATGTAAAGATGAAAGTTTGGCTTCAATCTCATAACACTGGGGGGAATTTTGGTCTTCCAAAAACCACATGTTTCATACCTAACAACAAAATCCGTAGTACGTGCAAATATAAGGCACCAAGAAAGAAATGAGAGGTTAAAAAAGAAACAAAGAAACCAGCCAGGCTCAGAGGTACATGTCTGTAATCCCAGCACCTTGGGAGGCTGAGGAAGGAGGACAGCAAGTTCAAGGTCAACAAGCAAGACTCTGTCTCAAAATTAAAAAAGGTGAAATGGGCTGGGGATGTAGCTCAGTGGTTAAGTACCCTTGGATTCGATTCCTGGTGCCCCCCCCCAAAAAAAAAGAAAAAGAAAGAAAAAAGAAAACCACATAGCTAGGTTGAGTGCCGTATCAGGCTGCAGGGTGTTTCGCTTTAAATCAAAAACTAGAATATTGAAATAATCAAAAGAGTCAAGAGGTTTCCTACGGAAATGGAGAGAATCATGGTCTGATTCCTCTGACAGGGGCCTCATATCCAGAATCTACAAAATCCTCAAAAATCTCAACTATAAAAACACAAACAATCCAGTCAATAAATGGGCCAAAGAGCTAAATAGAAACTTCTCAACAGAGGAAATTGATCAAGCCAATGAATACATGAGAAAGTGCTCTAAATCACTAGTAATCAGAGAAATGCAAATGAAAACTACATTAAGATATCACTTCACACCAGTCAGATTGGCAAAAATGAAGAAAATAAACAATGATAGATGCTGGAGGGGCTCTGGAGAGACAGGCACACTAACACACTGTTGGTGGAGCTGCAGACTGGTACAGCCCCTCTGGAAAGCAGTGTGGAGAATCCTCAAAAAACTAGGGATGAGCCCACCATACGATCCTGCTATTCCTCTCCTGGGTATCTTTCCAGGGGACTTAGAATCAGCACATTACAGTGACACAGCAAAATTGATGTTCATAGTAGCTCAATTTACAATAGCTAAATTATGGAAACAACCCAGATGCCCCTCACTGGATGAATGAATCCAAAAACTGTGGCACATATATACCGTGGAATTATACATAGCAATTAGAAACAATGATATTGCAGCCTTTGAAGGTAAATGGATGGCTATGGAAGAAATTATTCTGAGTGAAATGAGCATAACCCAGAGAACCAAGGGTCGAATGTCTTCACTCATCTGTGGAGGCTGGAACTAGACCCTGGCCATTGAGAAAGGAGGTCTATTATCATGTTTTAAATCCGGATAAGGGGCAATGTCATACAACCTAAGACATTTGTAGAGATGTATTGGGAAGGGGGGGGAGGATAAGGGTGGGTAATTGGGGGAGGGCTCTTGGGGGTAAATCTAATTTTCAGAATTTATATATATATATATATATTTTATTATTTCATTACAAGCTTGTTTGATTGTTCAACAAATAAATTTCTGAATAAAAAACAAAAACTAGAATATTTAAACTGGACATCATTAAATGTCATACTCTTTTTTTTTCTCATTTGTAAAAGGCTCATAACTTGGAATTTTCTGTCTTGCCAAATTACCAACCGAAGGCATCAAATCTCATTTGGGCATTGCAAATGGGATTTGATGCATGCATGTGCCTGTGTGTATTGGAGGAGAAAGGAAAACCTGGGGTTCAGGATAAAATATTTATTATTGGGAGCTGGAGTGGTGGCTCAGCGGTTATGGTGCTTGCCCAGCATTTGCAAGCACGCGGGTTCAAACCCCAGCACCCACGTACACAACTAAGTGTCAGAGACGCAAGTCATATGAAAAACTCAATGAAAATTGATTCTCTCTGTCTCTCTCTCACTGTCCTCTCTTTAAAAAAAATTATTATTTGGCATAATCAAATGACCTCCTTGTAATTCTACTAACTCAGGGGCAGGCCAAAGAAGCCCAATCCAGGAAGGACCTCAGGGTCAGCCTCCTGCCTGGTGAAGGATGTTTGCTTTCCTTACAGGAGACCACCCAGGCGAGGATGTGAGGAGCCTCCCCTGTGGCCCAGGGCAGGGTGGAAACTTACCAGGCTGCCATTTCCCTCGCTTTGCAGTTTGTCCCTGAGCGGACACAACTGAGCCCCCAAGCCCTCTAACTGGCCTTGGGGCCTTTTGGGTGACGACCTAACACAACACAGGCATGTAAAGAACAATACACAAACGCCCATGAACCGGGCCATCCCTTAGTAATGGAGGTGAGGTCTCTCATGCCTCACTCCCAACCAAAAAAGTTTAGGATGGAACTTTTTTTGGGTGATCAATGAATGTGGCTAATTAAAATCAAATCAATAAAGAAAAGATTCAACAACACACCTTATAACAAGAAATGTTAACTGGGTTGGAAACGTAGCTCAGTAGGAGAGCACTTGCCTAGCATGCACGAGGTCCTGGCCTGCATCCCCGGCAACACATATGCACACACACCACACCACACACCACACACACACACACAGATACCACACCACACACACACACACACACACACACACACACACACACACACAGATATACCACACCACACCACACATACACACACACAGATACCACACTACACATACACACACACACACACATACACACACACATATACCACACCACACAGCACACGCCACACCACACACACACACACACACAACGGGCTGGTTGATAAAGGCCATCTGGTCCTTGCAGTGATGTTTAGAGTAGAGGATTAAGGTGAGTCATGCTGAAGGTGCAAATATTTGGAATCTTCTCATACAGAAGAGGAAGAAGTGGGTTCTGCATCACCTTCCTGTCCAGCCCTAATTTTTATTTTTTTTTAGTCTTTCTCTTTTTAAATTTTTTTTTGTTAAGGAGTTGACTTATTGCAAAATTATAAATGCATATAAAGTAATAATATGTATGCATTTCTTCTTAAACCAGAATCACCCCCACATCGCCCACACCCCAGTCTCTTGATTCTTCTATATTTCGTCCCTGCAAACAATATAAATGCTTAGTTGTGAATTTTCCAGAACTAAGTGATTGCATAGGTATTATCTGGATTCTCGGGGGGCATTGTTGATTGTCTCCCTAGTCCCTCTCTCCCCCATACATATCTATGGTTGCCCTAGGTTATGTGTTGCTACGCCTTTGCTGGGTCTCGAACATGAGACTGACCACCTTTCACACAGGCCTGGGTTTAGCTCCAGCCTCCACAAATGAGGAGAAGGTTCCGCCCTTCACTCTGGGTTTGGCTGACTTCACTCAGCATTTCTTCCTTTGCCATCTATTTACCTTCAGAGGCTGCAATACTGTTGTTCTTTTTTTTTTTTTTTTTTTCTTTTTTAGATTGAGAAAGAGAGAGAGAGAGAGAAGCAAATTTTTATTTAGTTTTTCATGTGGCTCCACTGTGTACGTGGTGCTGGGGCTGAACCCGTGTCCTCTCGTATGCCAGGCAGGCACCGTAACAGCAGAGCCATCGCTCCAGCCCAATACCTTTGTTTCTAAGAGCTCATGCCCAGCCCTACTTGATGCAGGGAGTAGATGGTGGGCATAGCTCTAGCTCCAGCTTCCTCACCCCATCTGTTATGGTCTGGTTTTTTGTTTTTGGGTTCCTCAGCCCCCAGTTCACCTGACTCTCTGTTTGAGGCCTGGAGACTTGGTACCTGCCTGCATCCTTAGTGCACCATCTGGCCTGACTCCTTCCCAGCCCATCGGTCAGCACTGCTAGGTTTACCAAGATCTGTCAACAGGACTCAGAAGAGGCGTGCGGGAGTCTGTGGGGAGGGCAGGGATCCTGGGCATTCGCATCAGTAGCTGGGTGCCTCTCTTCCGATTCCTACACCTGAGGGCGTGAAGGCCCACACCTGGAAAATTCCTTCCACATATACTCTCCCCAGGGACTAAGAACCCACACTCCGCAGTGATCTAGGGCTGGTCAAGGACACGGCTTTATGAAGATGAGCCATCTTGTGTCCCAGAAAATACTGACTGTGCTTCCGATCTAACCACTGTGTGCATGTTTCTTCAGCTATAAAAACAGGGAAGTAGCCGGGTGTGGTGGCACACGCCTGGAATCCCAGAGATGTGGGAGGCTAAAGCAGGAGGATCACAAGTTCAGGGTCAGCCTCCGAAATTTAACAAGGCCCTAAGCAACTTACAGCCTGTCTCAAAATAAATAAAAAAAATAAATAAAAAGGGCTGGGCATGTGGCTCAGTAGTAAAGCACCTCTGGGTTTGATCTCCAGCATAAAGAAAAACAAGAAGAAAAACCAAAAAGCAGATTTAATTAGTAAGTTGTGAAGCGTTTGAAATTTTAAACAGGTCTGGAAGGAGATGCACCAAACTGTTGATAGAGCTTAAACTCCAAGAAGTGGTCTTGAATAAAGACAGACGTACTTTGAAATTTTACTTTGACTTCTTTTCAATCATGTATTACTTTTGAGATAAAAAATAAAGATGGAAAACTATTGCGTATAGTTTACAACTAAGAATGCATTTATGCATGAGGGTGGGTACCCTGTGGGTCTCTCCCCGCTTTGGAATCGTATTGTTAAATATCATTTTGTAATGTGTTTTTCTTTCTTATCGTAAACAGCGCCCCATGCTGTGAAACACTCTGAGAGCACATTCCTATAAGGATGTAGAGGGATTTATTTATTTAGCTGGTTCCTTCTTATGGCTGTGGTGTCTCTGGCTTTTCCGTATTATAAACAGTACTGTGAATATTCTGAGTCTATTGTCTGATTATTTCTTTAGGATGAATTTCTAGAAGTGGAGCTGCTGGGTCAAAGGTCAAACACATCTTCCAGACTTCAGATTCTCATTACCAAATTACCCTCCGGAAAGATGGGACCAATTACGTTCCTGCCAAGAGGGAATTGTTGAAAAGATTTCACTCCAATCCACTGAAGCGATGGAAATCTAAAACAAGCTATAGCGGATGACCCAGGAAGCTCTGGGTGGAGGATGGAGCCTTAGAGGCTGAGGGAGGCCCTGTGGGGAGGCCTTACCCTTCCCAAACTTGCCATGGAGAAGCCCGTCAGGTGGCTCACACCCCTCTCCACCGTGGCTGAGCTCACTCAGGCATCTTTTGGCATAAGCAAATCTCATTGCTCCGACACTTTGCTGTGTATGTGGTGCTGGGGTTCGAACCCGCGTCCTCACGCCTGCCAGGCAAGCACCGTAACCGCTCCAGCCTTTCTCGGAGCCAGGCTGGAGGAGGTGTCTGATGGTCCATTTGGGCTTCACAGCTTCTTATGTGGCTCAGGAGCCCCTTTATATAGCCGCAGTGTCCTCTCTAAGGGCCTGAAAACTGGCCATGGATCAGGCCCTGAATAGGAGCAGAGGCCCAGACAGCAGGGGTCAGGGGGCTGCCAGCCACTTCTCCTGCCCCCTCCCCTGAGTGCAAATGGACCCCCTCACCCTGCTTGAGGGTTTCAGTCCTGGGTGTGGCCTTCTCTGCAATACCATCAAGCCCAGAACCGGCTCTCCTGTTCCCCACGCCACCCCCACCCTCAAGGAAATGAATACGAATTCTTTTCATGCTTTTAAATATATTTTTTTGTTCTTGCTATTGTTATCAGAAGTCCAATCTGAAGCAGAAAGGAAGGAAGGCCTCCGGAAAGTCTTTGACCTCCCATTTCTTCAATAGCTTATGGTTCTCAGCTTGTGCTGAGATGTCTTAACATTTCCAAACCCAACAGCAGACAAGGTGGTAGGGATGGAGCAGGGTGTGGATGGAGGGAAAAGATCATCCCTGGGCAGTAGAGAGAGAGAAAAAATAGGTGGACTCATAAAAATGACCATTGCCTCTGTACAAGAGAGGTCTTTAAAGCACTGCTATTCATCACAGCCTCCAATTGGAAAATTCCCATAACTATCAGCAGGAGAATAGATAAATAAATGGTGGTATATTTATGCAGCAGAATACTATACAGCAATTAAAACTGAACAACCCTCAGAGTGAACATGGAGACTGTCACAAAAACAACCCTGGGTGAAAGAAGAACATAGAAGGGTCTCAAGGGACCTTCTGGGTGCAGTGATAAGCTCTTCCTTTTTTAATAAAGAGAAAAGTTGATTTTTTCCAGCTCACATGATGAACTATTTCTTAACCTGGGAGGTAATTACATGGATATTTAACCTTGAAATAATTCTTAAAGCTACTTTCTTGAGCATTTTTTCAGCATGTGTGTAGTTTTTCAGCGTTTAAAAATTGTGTGTGTGTATTTTTTTTTTTGAGACAGAATCTTGCTGTGTCCAAGCTGGCCTTGACTCCTGAACTCTGGGCTCATGTGATCCTGCTGCCTCTACCACCAACTGCCATGCCTGCCATTCTACATATGCTATGTCCTAGCATTTTCTGGGGTGAGTCATGAGTTGATACCAACATCAGTGATGTTGTCGGGAAGCCTTCTGATCCTGCACTTGGGCCACTGTGGTGAGTGGCAATCAAAAGCCCATGAAAAGGGCTGGAGTGGTGGCTCAGTGATTATGGCGCTTGCCTGGCATGCGCGAGTACGCGAGTTCAAACCCCAGCACCACGTACACAACAAAGTCTGGGAGCAATGAAAACCACATGAAAAACTAAATTAAATTAATTCTCTCTCTCTCTCTCTCTCACTGTCCCTCTCTCTTTTTTAAAAAAAAAAATGTCCATTACAGGGTAGAGAAGATTAACTCAACTACTGTGTCCACAAAGTTTTTCTCATTTGCCCTTCCAGGGCACTAAAAGTCAGGGCGGAGGCTGGGGGTGTGGCTCAGCGGTAGAGCGCTTGCCTAGCACGCAAAAGGCCCTGGGTTTGACCCCCCGTACTGCAAAAGACAAAGAAATGAAAAATCTTAAGATAGCAGGGATCAAGTTTAAAGGTAAAAGAAATCAAGCCCCTTAGAAGGAAATTCCCTGTGTTGCCTGAGACCAAGGCTGAAAATCTCATAAAGCTGAGCTCAGTAATTCCTCCTTCTAGGGATGGGGAGGAATAAATGAGCTGACACATTAGATACTCAATAACAGTAGAAATATCATCTTCATTCTACCTGGGCGGACTCGGAGCCCATGGGGTAAGGACGTCTCTAAGGTCGTCCTGAGCAGGGAAAGCTAGAGATTCAAACCCTGGAGTCCATTCCCCGGCCCACTGTGTTATGATAGGAGGAGACCTGGGAGATCACAGGACAGGGCACTTGCATGGACAGAGGAGGGCACACTGCATAGAAGATGGGACGTTTGAGCAGCCCCTTGAAGAAGAGGAGAGAGGCGTACTAGGCAGAAGAGGGGGTGCAGGCCTGGCCTGAGCAGGGTGGAATTCATAGCATCATTGGGAATCCGTGGGTGGATCATCAAGACACAGTCTTTCTGTACGCATCAGCTTCCATATCCAGGAGACGAAGGTAAGAAGACTTCCCTGGGCTTGTTTTAAAGTGTTGTTCTAGCTGGGCATGGGGGCGCAGCCCTGTGATCCCAGCGGCTTGGAAGGCTGAGGCTGGAAGATGGCAAGTTCAAAGCCAGCCTCAGCAACTTAGCAAGACTCTTTCTAAAAAAAAAAAAGAGCTGGAGATGAGCTTCAGTGGTTGAGCACCCCTGACTACAACACTCAGTACCTAAATAGATAAAATAAAGTATTTTCCAAAGATTGCATGTCAGTGTATTTGAAAAAAGTCTTTAGAAATTGCTTAGTAGCCTACAAATGTAAGATTAATAATCCCAGCTACTTGGGAGGCTGAGGCAGGAGGATCATGAGTTTGAGGCCAGTCTGGGCAACTTAGTATGACCAGCAAGAAAGAAAAAAAGAAAAAAGTGTGTGTGTGTGTGTGTGTGTGTGTGCGTGCGCACGCGCATGCGCGCGCGCCCCAGGAAAAATTAAACTTGGCTTGGATTTGTGGGTAAAAGGAAATCATGACCATGACCTTACCTTTTTTTTTTTTTTTTTTTTCCAGGGCTGAGGACCGAACTTGGGGCCTTGTGCATGCTAGGCAAGCGTTCTGCCACTGAGCTAAATCCCCAACCCCATGACCTTACCTTTTGACCTATGACGAGGACTCCCAAGCCTGGGTACAGGACAATAAAGGCTATTCCTGGAAATGGTGACCTGGAAAATTCTTAGCACACAGTGAAGCTAGAATACCTAATATTAGGCCACACTTTAGAAGTTACAATTTATTATTTTATGTATGGAGTGTGCATACAAAGTCCACGATATCCAGGGTTTATTGGTACCATGTGTACATTTCAGGGGGCAACGGGGAGTCCTTGCACTGGGACAGCTGCACGGACTGAGGTCTGACTCCCGTTCGCTGAAGCCTGAAGCCCTCGAGACTCTAGTAGCTCCCTTCCTCCTGGGTGCTGGACACTGACACTTTACATGGCTTCTCAGTAGGTTCATCACCATTGTAAGCACGCTGGGCATCACAACAGCCTGTAGGATGGGCTGATTGCTCAGCTCCATTTTGAGATGGGGAGACCTTTGCCGCTTGGCCCCAGGTTTGAACCCAGCAGACTTCCGTTTCCCTCCACTGTTGCTCCACTATTTTATCAGTGATGGTGACCTTTGACCAAACACTTGCGTACTTATCTTTTTGAAATTTAACCTAGAATTTCTAAACTTCCTTTTAAATTTTATTTTTATGGTTGTGGGGATTGAACCCTGGGCCTTGTGCATGCTAGGCATGTGCACTACCACTGAGCTATATCCCTAACCCTTTTTTTAAAAAAATTTTTCATTTTAAGACAAGGTCTAGCTAAGTTGTGATCCTCTTGCCTCTGCCTCTTGAGCAGCTGTGTTTACAAGCATTCACCACCATGCCAGGCTATTATAAACTTTACTTTCTTTCTTTTTTTTTTTTTGGTACTGGGATTTAACCCCGGGGCATTTTACCACTGAGTCACAACCCCAGCCCTTTTTTTATTTTTTATTTTGAGACTGGGTCTCAGTTGCTCAGGGCTTCACTAAATTATGAGATTGGCCTTGAACTTGCAATCCTCTTGCCTCAGCCTCCTGAGTGGCTGGGATTGCAGACGTGCGACTCCATGCCTGGCTCTAAACTTCTTAAAGTCACACGTTTCGGGTCTGCTTTGAGTTCAATATGCTGATCAATGCAATCTCAGAAACCACACAAGTGACAGGACTGTATTTGGGGTCTTAGGAACTGTGATTTGGGAGCCACAGGTTCAAATAGCTCTGAAGCAGTGTTCCGAGGAAGGCAGGACTCCTTGACTGAACTGAGGATGAGGACAACAACATAGGAACAGAATGCAAATGTTTCTAAAACAGAGTCCCCCCTGTCTATGCATCTTCAGCCTCTGGGCATGATGTCCCTGGCCAGCTGCTGAGGTCCAGATGCCTGTGATCACAGGGTCCACATGCCAGGCCCAGCCAGAGTCCCGCCTCCCACTCCATCTGCTCCAGCCCCTGGTGTTGCTTTCACAGTAAATTCTCCCTTTATTTGCACAGAAGCAGCAGATACGGTGTTTGTCACCTCCCCTGTGGGGCACCTGCTTGCTCATTGTTATGGTTTGGATGAAAGGTGTCCCCAAAAGCTCTTGCGTGTGACAATGCAAAGGGTAAGTTAAAGTCAGGGAGCTGATCCCTGATGGGATTAACGGGTGGCTGAAGGCGGGCAGGGTGTGGCTGGAGCAGGTGGGGCATTGGGGCTGTGCCTTGGGGGTATAGATTTTGGATCTGGAGTGGAGTTTCCCTCTGCTTCCTGGAGCCAGGCCTTCCACCATGATGTCCTGCCTCACCTCCAGCCCCGAGGACTGGCCTTCCATGGACGGAGACCTCTGAAACTGTGAGCCCCTAAATACACTTTCCCTCTCAGATCTGTTCTTGTGAGGTCTTTTAGTTTCAGCAGCAAAAAAACAAACAAAAAAAAAAACAAAAAAACAAAAAAAAAAGACTAAAAACTCATAGTTTTTGGAGTTTCAAAAAATATAGAAATGGTGGACCCCTATTCTAGAATTTTTAGAAATCTTAATGAAACAATGAGAGAGAAAATGGACAGGGACTGAAATGAAGTAGCTAAGGACAAAATCACAATTTTCAGCCTCTTAATCTTTATTGAATCATTTTTTGGTACCAGGGATTGAACCCAGGGGTGCTTTACCAAGGAGCCACATCCCCAGCCTTTTTCCCTTCTCATTTTGAGGCAGAGTCTTGCTAAGTCGCTGGGGCTGCCCTTGAACTTGTGATCTTCCTGCCTCCTCAGCCACCAGGATCTGTCATGTGCCAACACACCTTAGACTTTATTTGCAACTATTCTATAGAATACGGATTCTATTGTACAGAAGAGGTGGGCTTTATAAACAGGGACTGAAGAAAGCACGGACAAAAAGCGAAGCAAATCGGTCACTTTGTAGTTATTTTCCTAGTACGTAAGGAAGAGAGAGAGAGAGTACAATAGGAAAATAGCTGCTTGGTTCACATCTGGTTACTTCAGGTCACCTTTTGTGTGTGAGGATTAAAGCAGAGAGAACCTTATTATCAAGCCAGTTGAAACCGGCCTGGGTGGGAAATCTGAGTATTTACCTCTCTAATTCTGATAGCTATGAAGTTTGGATAAACGATTTAATTCCAGGTTGGCAACAGGAACTTTAGCGTGAGTGACCCCATTTTGATTTTTAACCTGAGCCTGGTGGAGGAACTCAGGCCCATACAATGGCCTCCTGGGACTCTTATTTAACAGAGGTTCTGCAGTGAAGGCTGAGAGGCAAAGGAAAGGAAAGAAGGGAGCCTGAGAGTCGTGAACCTCGGGTAACAAGCTGTAACCAACAACCACAGAGTCCTTTAACGCAGAGTGCGCATGAGTGGTCTTGCATGCAGATAGAAATAAAAATGCTTGATTAACAACTAAGATCTTCTAACAGCCCACTAGAACACAGAGTTAGACAATCCAGTCACTTTGTCCTGGGTGGAATCTTCAATTGCCTTCTGGGCTTCACCCAGAGTGGCTTCACTGGCCAACGACCCCCTTGGCAGGGGGCTGTGCAGCTGGCACCGTTGATACCAGGGAGAAAGTCAAGGGTGCCCGGGGCTCTGTCCCCAGCTCACAGCCCCAGACATTCCAGAACTGACCAACTGCCCCTTTCTGACAGGGATGATGAAGACAGACCCTAGCTCACGTGGGTTGTGCTGCTACCAAGCTTGGGGATACAAGACAGGGGATTAATTCAAAGTGAGTTTTTTTTTTCTTTTTCCAAGCAGATTTTTTTTTTTTTGGCAATTGATAGAACTAAGGAAATGAGCTGAGAAAAAGCCAAACAAAGAATAGTGGTTGGATGATTCATGAGGTGGGGTTCTCCTTTCTGCAAGAAAAAAAGTTGTTATTACAAGATTGTAATCTGCCTTGGCTGTCTTGTTCTTAATGACCATGTTCTCTTTCAGAAGCATAAGTGTAGGTTTGGCCTGGGAAGGGGAAAGAGTTGAAATGAAGGACTTTTATTATAAGTGGCCCATTGTGTCCACTGGCCTTTCCCCTGAGGGCTGCGGACATGACCTCTTCTCCAGCCCGGTGCTCAGTCCCAGTGCCCCCGTCCGGGTGATGTGATTCATGATGTCTTGCCACCTTTGAGGACACAAGTCGGAAAGAGCTTTCAAAGATCCGCCTTGGCTTGCTGGAAAGACCAAGGGATGATTTAAAAGCTACATTATTTGAGGTTATTATTTGAGGCTCTGTAACTTTTTCCTCATTGCTATTGTGAGCACTTTCATTGTCTCTACCAATAATAGTTCAGGTACAGCCAAAACTCTTTTCTTCAGACAGGAAGACCCCAGGAAGAGCCATCCATTAGTAACCACTCACAAAGTACAATTGGTGGGTATCTGTCCTTTCCAATGTGGCTGGAGAGATAAGTCTGGAAGTCTAACTCACCTGATGAAATTGCAAACATTATTCTCCCAGAGGGCCCTTGGAGCGGGTTTGCTTCAAGAATCATAGTTTCTATTATCAATCAGAAAAGAAGTTTTAAAAACATGAAGTTAGGGACTGGAGCCATGGCTCAGTGGTTGGAGTGCTTGCCTAGCATGTGTAAGGACCTGGGTTTGATCCCCAGGACCACATACACAATTCAGTGTCTGAGAAATGAAGTCAGATGAAAAAATAAAATTGATTTTCTCTTTCTCTCTCTCTTAAATAAAAATACATGAAGCAAGAGGAAAAAATCTTTCCATCAAGGAGAGGTGAGAATAACAGGTGTTAGGGTGGGTGGCGATGTAAAATAGCAGGCACTGGAGTTCAGTCACTCATGTGTTACTGGAAAATGGGGTGGGGACTACCCTGATCTGAGAAAAACTAACAGAAAAAGTTTCCAGGGGCTGAGGGCATGGCCCAGTGGTAGACGTCATGTTTAGTGTTTTTGAGACCCTGGGTTTGATCCCCAGTAACACACACACACGATAAAATACAAAAAAATTCCCTCTCACAATTAAAATAGAAGGGACATGCTGATAATCTACGGCTAAATCTGGGTTTTGGAAACTGTGTGCCTGGAATTGAACCTGGGATTCTCAAAGTATTTGTGTTACTTCATCTTTCTGTGCCCTCTTCACTTAAATGTAAAATGGTGTCTGGTGGTATCAATAGTTTGGATTTGGGGAGATATCAAATGATTAATTTGGGGACAGCTTGGAGTAAGTACTCAACAGATGCTAGCTATTAATTGTCACTAACGCTATCACATCCCAATGTCTCTTCTGTAGCACAACTTAGCCAGAATTTTCAATGTTTAATTAGCTGTGTGATCTTGGGGCTAAGGTTTTTTTCCTGTAAGATGAGGTAGTTGGGTCAGATAAGGTCTACACTGATTTTAAAAGTCTAAAATTAGCTGGGCTTGATGGTACACGCCTGGAATCCCAGCAGCTCGGGAGGCTGATGCAGAAGGATTGTGAGTTCAAAGCCAGTCTCAGCAATTTAGCAAGGCCCTAAGCAACTTAGTGAGATCCTATCTCAGAATAAAAAATAAACAGGTCTGGGCTATGAGGTGGCTCTGTGGTTAAGTGCCCCTGGGTTCAACCCTGGTACCACACACACACACAAAAAAAGTCTAGAATTATACTCTTTGCATTTTCCTAGTGGAAATAGTGACAGACAAGCAGCAACTGTCCTGAACACATGGCAACCCAGTGATAGGCTGAGAAGGTAGCTCCAGCCTAGCCCAGTGCAGTGGTACACCCTTGTGGTCCCAGCCACTCTGGATGCTGAGACAGGAGGATCACAAGTTCAAGGACAGCCTGGGCACCTTGGGGAGACCCTGTCTCAAATTTTAAAAAGGCTGGAGGTGGAGCTCAGTGTGTGAGTCCCCTGGAACAAGTTGTCATTGTCCTCTTATTATTACTAAAAGGTTCTGTGGCTCATCCCACAGAAAGGCCAATATCCAAGAGATGAGTGTTGGGTAAAAAAGAAAAGCTTTGTTCAGGGGCCAAAGCCTGGAGAAGAAGGAGCTCTGCTCACAGAACAGCTTCTCAACTCCAGGGGGTGAGGGACTACAGCTATAGGATAGGGAAAAAGGAGGGAGAGGGAGGAGGCTAACAGGGGAAGGCTCTTCACGTCTTTCCTGGGAACATGTGACGGTCTTCCAGGAACGCGGGGGCCACTTCTTTCTTGTCACACCTTTCATAGGCTGGAGTCTCCAGTCCTGGCGGCTGCTAGGTGCGTTTAGCACTAGAGGGCGGGGAGGCTGGGCAAGTCTAGGTCAAGGTCGCCTTATATTACACTTTTGGACAAAACACATCTCAAATGACTGACAAGCTTACGTGCAGAGCTGAGCACATCGCACCCAAAGGTTAAGGCAACAACGGACGCAACACGAGGACCGAGATGCCCCGCCGTTTCATCCCGTGCCAGTCACCCGCTGGCCGTCCTTAGAGTCAGGTTCTCAGCGAAAGCGGCCTTCCGGTCCCCAGAGTAACCAAGGCAACTGCTGTCCCCGTAGCCCTCACGTCAGGGGAGTCGGCTAGCAAAGCCAGAGGGGGGCTGAGGACGCGCTGCCCAGGCCTTTTAACTCAATTCAAAGCAAGCGAAGCCAGACGGTTTACTTAGGCTTTTCCTTGGTAACTTTACAGCATAACGAACGCATTTCAAAAGGGACCACGAAAGGTCTTCCGTGTGCTTCTCGCATAGGCCAAAAGTCCATCCAATAAGCACCCAGCAGGCAGCGGCTTACTTCTCATTGGTCAAGATGAGGTCACATGACTACGCCCAGCCAATCACGGGCAAGGGAGAGGCAGTGCTTAGACCAATCACTATAAAGACTCCAACACCACGCCCTCAGCTGCTGGGCAAGGCCACGTGGCTTCCCAGAGCAGCCTCGGCATCTGTGTGGAAGCAAGGGGAGATGACAGAATTATTCCCTTTCTCCTTCCTCCCCAGAGGCCTAGAAAATAGATGACCCAAAGCAGGGCCAAGGTCAGGGACAGGGACAAACTAGGGGAGCGGGTTTTTGCTCGCTGGTGACATTGATGGTTTTTCTGCAGAATATTTTCAGGCACGGGACAATCGTGGATATGGAGGACTATGCAGATGCCAGTAGCCTGGAGTGACTTCCTGCAAATCACATTCTGACATTACTTTGTCGCATTTCTAGTGAACCCAGGCCGTGGAGCAAGCTCTTGGATAAAATGTAAATTGTCTGGAGGCTAAGGACCCCTGGGTCCTGATTTCCCCTTGCCTCGGTTCTTACCTTTTGCTTTAGCCTGGTGCATTCTTGTTCTTTCACTCACCTTTTAGATCTTGGCAGCCTTGCGTTCATCTTCCAGGGCATTTCTCCACCTTTCAGCGTGGTGAGCGATGGCTTCTGGAAGCGATTGGCTTCTCCCCTGTGGCCTTGCTAACCCTCTGCAAATGGAATCAAAGCAGGAGGCAGACCCAGCAGGGTCCTAGGCAGAGCCACAACTGACCAACCAGGGTATATTTCAAGGAGGAGTCAGTGAAGTGCTGGTAAATGCTTATCGGCTCTTCAGAAAAAAACTAACCCTAATTTGTAAAATTTGCCTATTTTCAAGGTGCAAATATTCCTACGGTGTTTGTTTCAAACTATCCATGTGATGTTACTCACATGAAATAGGAAAGAGGTGAGCTCCATGGACCCTAGCACACCAACGGCAAGTACCAGGTAGCCCATCCCTTCCATGTAGAAAAGAACTAGGCAGTCTCTCCAGAGACTTCCCCAAGGAAAACTGATATGTTCACATCTCCCTTTTGACTTGGAATTACACTTCGCTCTCTGGTCTTTTCCTCTGTCCTGCCTCCTCCCTGTATGAGGTGACAGCTGGCCTATCAGGTAGGGGGTGTGCAAGGTTATCCCCTCCCTTCAGAGAGAGGCCATCTGCTCCTCCTGTATGACTCCAGGGCTACACACAAGAAAATCATCCCCTTCATGTAACATCTATGGCTAATCACCTGAGCTAATTAGTCTATCTCTTCTCTATGAAAGAAAAAATGGGTGGGAGAAGGTGAGCAGATAGTATGTTACTTAAATTCTCAATCTGATTTCATTTAACACTTTTGATCTTAAGTTGATGCTACTAAATCAAGTGGATGTATTTATTTCTGTTCCCTTTATTCATCACTACACACCATGGACTGGCATTGTGCGTGAGAAAATGATCAAGAATGGGCTACGGAGGGAGACGTATGCGGGCCAGAGAGTCCACACACTGCCCATCAGGCCCCAGGACTGAGCATTGGTCACACACAGAACTAGGACAGCAATGTGCTGAGGACAGACACACAGCTTGACAATGCTGTAAACCCCACATGTCGGGACAAAGCTGTGTGCTGCGGTCCACCCTGATGTTTTATGGGCCAAGCCCTAAAACATGACCAAGCAGAAGCCAGGCCCGAGGGCACACTGCCGAGAAGCCAAGTGCAGCCCAGGGCATGGGAGCGTGTGTTCGGGTGAGCGGTTCTTTCACCATTGTCTGCCCTGATACTGGTTATGACATGTGCCAAGCCAGCCTTCGCCCCCTCATCCTACCGGTATTTGTTAAAACAACACTCGCCAAAATCCCGTCTGGATGTGTCTGTTGGGCTGGCTGTAACTTTCCACTTTCAGGGCGATGTAATAAGGACTTACAAGTCCTAACCTCACCGTGTTTTAAAAACAAGTATTCTAAATTCTTTCTTTCTTTCTTTTTGGTACCAGGGATTGAACCTAGCAGCGCTTAACTGCTGAGCCACATAACCAGCCTGTTTTATTTTATTATTTTTTTGTTTTGATACAGGTCTCTCTAAGTTGCTCAGGGCCTTGCTCTAAGTTGCTGAGGCTGGCTTTGAACTTATGATCCTCCTGCCTCAGCCTCCCGAGTTGCTGAGATTACAGATGTGCACCACTGCACCTGGTGAGAAAGTCCTTGAGGGAAGAAAGAGAGGAAAGTAGATTTGGCATCAACTACAAGGTAACAAGTGTTCAATAAAAATTACAGGAGACCCTTGTTTTGGACTAGGATCCTGCCTTAGACCCCAGGAGACCAGACTAAAAATTAAAATGGAGTCACTCACCAGCAAAAGTTCCGTATCATCAAGATGAAACTAAGCTGTTTATCTGACTTTGTGAGAAATTAGGGATCAGAGAGGAAACAGCCAAACAGGCCAGTTTCAATTGGCATGATAATGAAGTTCCATCAGTCCAATCATTTCACAAGCTACAAGCTAGTAACCTGAAATAACCTGATGTTTAGGTATCGGAGACTGTTCTATTGTTCTGTATCCCTGTCCCTGCCTTACAAGAAAAGTTAAGTTGAAATGACCACTCCTCTTGCTTCTTCTTTCTTCAGTCCTTTTCTGGGCTATAAAACCCACCTCTTCTGCCTGGGCTCCCTGGAACACTGACTCTATTTATGGAATGAAGGGTTGCCCAATCCTAGAATTGAAAATTAAGATTAAGATTATTCAATTGTAATTTTTTTCCTTTGACACAAGAGAAGCAGAAATAAATTACAGGTCCAGATTGTCTAATAGAAATACCTGCAAAAGGGTAGAATATAAAACATCCTGCAGTGCAGATGGGGAAATACTCATGATTTATTTTAGGGTGCATTCCCATTTCCTGCACCAAAATGCTAATTCAGGGTTAATTCAGATAAACTCCGAGTTAATATTTGTTGAATGACTAAATATAGACAATGATGTAGCTGGGCAAGGTGGTGCATGCCTGTAATCCCAGCTTCTTTGGAGGCCGAGGCCAGCCTGGGCAATTTATTGAGACCCTGTCTCAAAAAAAAAAAAAATAGGATTTTTGTTTCCAGACCTAAGCTACCTTGTCCACAGGACCAGAAGTAGGTGAGTGGAATGAGCCACGCCAGCAGCAAGGTTTTAGGAGATTCTCAACGTCAAGTTTTGCAGTTGTCCTTACTACACCTGCATGACCCTGAGAACAGGTGTCACCTTCAAAATTGTGTCCTAGGTGACTCTTTCTCACTCCAGTCATGCTAGTTCATTTAGGGACTATAAAAATATGTTTTTAAAAATTACTTCTTGTGAGGCATGCCTGTAATCACAACTGCTCAGGAGGCTGAGGCAGGAGGATTTCAAGTTCAAAGCCACCTTCAGGAATTCAGTGAGGCTCTAAGCAACTTAGTGTAACCCTGTCTCAAAATATAAAGGACTGGGGATGTGGCTCAGCGGTTAAGTACTAAGTTCAATCCCTGGTATAAATTTCTTATTTGAGCCTGTTCCATTATCTTTCTTCTCTGAGCCCAAAGGAGTAATTTTGCAGTACTAAGGATTGGACCCAGGACCTCACACATGATACTTTAGTGTTCTACTACTGAGCTACATCTCCAACCCCTTTTTTAGTATTTGTATTTTGAGACAGGGTCTCACCAAGTACCCAGACTGACCTTAAACTTAAAATCCTCCTGCCTCAGCCTCCTGAGGAGCTAGGATTGCAGGCATGCACTACTTCACCCCGAGGGATAACTTTTTTCCTATGAATATGTCCCCTGCAACATTTGGGACATATTTATAGCAGAAAAAAAATCATTCATTGCTCCTGTGCAATTCAGATGTAACTGGGCATCATGTGTTTTATCTGTTAACCCTGGGAGGGGAGTTGCTGGTGCCGGGACTCTATAGGGTGAGGCTCTGGAATGTTCATTGCACGGATGGCCCCAGGGCTCAGTACTCAGCACCTTTAGCAGATGAACTGCTGAAGTCTTCCTTGGTGCTTTGGCTCCTGGCTTTCTCCTCCCTATTCCCCCCTCCCACCCCACAGCTTTTCCCACTGCATGCTGGGACTGGGAGCAGGACCAGGCAAGAAAGCTGGCAGAGAAGATGGGAGGGGCAGGGCAGGGTGCATTGGTTTAAAAATAAACAATAGCCACCCCCCCCACCTCAACCAAACCCCGGGTGGGGGAATGCAAGCTGCTTCTTGGGATTGCCACCCACCCCACAATGCTCTGTTTAGGGGCTCTTCTCCCTACTGTGTGTTTCATAAGAGTACAAAAGGAGACAGTGCTCTTGCTAAGAGCTTTTGCTTACGCTTCAAGTTCCTGATCCCCTTGTGACATTCTGAGTTGGGTTAATAGATAGTCCTCAAATAAAGATATAATTCTAAAAAATATATATATAATTCTGACTGTCAGACAGAAAT
Organism: Aplodontia rufa; assembly: GCA_004027875.1. Taxonomy (NCBI): domain Eukaryota; kingdom Metazoa; phylum Chordata; class Mammalia; order Rodentia; family Aplodontiidae; genus Aplodontia; species Aplodontia rufa. Next base: position 115,878 of record PVKS010002545.1, read on the forward strand.
AAGATTGAACACATGCAAAAGATTTAATTGACCTCAGTAATGAGAAACCTGATAAGGTGTTACAATTAGTGGGAAAAAAATACAAATGTGTGGGGAGTAAAGAAACGTTGAAATGAACAAGCGAATGCCATCAAACTGGCTTAGGGAGTGTTGTGGGCCAATTCGTGACCTCATAAAGTCATAGGTTGAAGTCCTAACCCCCAGCACTTCAGAACAGACTGTATTTGGAGATAGGATCTTTAAAGAGGTAATTAAGTTAAAGTGAGGTCATTAAGGTGGGCCCTATTTCAATCCACCTGGTCTCCCTACAAGAAGAGGTGATTAGGACACAGTAGGAAGACACAGGGACAGGACAGCCATAGACCAGCCAGGAGATAAGTCTCAGGAAAAAAAAAAAAAAAAGCCCTTGATCTTAAACTTTAAGTCTCCAGAACTGAGAAATCTAATTTCTGGATTTTTTTTCTTTGTTTTTCTTTTTGCTAGTTCTAGGATCAAACCCAGGGCCTTATGCATGCTGGGCAAGGGCTCTATCGCTGAGAACCCAAGTCATTAATACACAGGCTGGGGGCTGCTTGCCTGTTTGTAGATGAGAATTACTTCATGTCAGTTACCTGCATTTTTGTAGAGTGTCTTCCACGGAGGCGGGTAATCCAGTCAGTTTAATACTAAGAGTTACTTTATGACTTGGATGGGTAAACTGCTTGTGGGCTGAATCCAGTGCCACAGCTTGTTTTAGTAAATAAAGTTTTATCAGAACGCACTCACACTCAGTCCTTTACACATTGTTGATGGCTGCTTTCACATGGCAAAGGCAGAGATCAGCAGTTGCCATTTGTGAAATTTAAAATACTTATTATCAGGTTGTAACAGTGGTCCACTTTATGCTTTGAATATAACCCTTGTTTCTCTGCCACTACGACTTATTTTTAAAATAGCATGATTCATCAGGAGTGGTGGCACATGCCTATAATGCCAGTGGTTCAGGAGGCTGAGGCAGGAGGATGTAAGTTCAAAGCCAGCCTCAGCAATGTAGCAAGACCCTGAGCAACAACTTAGCAAGACCCTGTTGCCAAAAAAAAAAAAAAAAAAAAGGTGGGGGCTGGCAATGTAGCTCAGTGGTTAAGCACTTCTAGGTTCAATCCCTCTCTCCTTTCTTCCTGCTAATTGCCCCACTTCCCTAATCTCAAGGGAAAAGGGGAAACAGGATTACCTTTCTTCGCCATCCTAGTCAGTTACCTGTTCTTGAGCATACACCCATCACAGGTATGAAGTAATTCAGACTTTGGAGAGGGTACCAGAAGATCTCAGAAAGGACTGTCTACCAAATTAACTAGTGAATTACAACTCTGACAGATAACACATGGAATGTAGTATTTGCATCACCTCTTTAAAAGCTCTTCAGTTGGGGCTGGAGATGTGGCTCAGTGGTAAGAGCGCTTGCCTGGCATGTGTAAGGACCGATGCTGAAACCCCAGCATCACAT